>JBBUKS010007449.1:0-32773 GCA_038050645.1 Hedychium gardnerianum | reverse complement strand
TAACTTGCATGCTTGTACTATCTTGCTTCCTCGGAAGAACTACTATAGTGAATTAACCCATCGATACGATCCAAAGGATCGTGGGTTCTTGGAGTAGGAGTCGGCTGGGCTCCAAACCAAGTAAAATGAAGTGTGACTATTTAGTTTTGTTTTCCGCTGCTACTTTGAATTACGAACGAAAAAGAAAAGATATTCGAACGAGATTCACTCCCCCCTCTCTCATCTCTAACGATCCAACAGATAGTAACAAACTACTATTACCTTAAATGAATGCAAGTAAAGTAAGAATATACCGACAACAATGATATAGAAGATTGCGTAGGTTGTCGGTGAACCTCTTGGCATCGTAGCTTTCAATACTTGCATGAATAATAGTAGGAGCATGATGGAGTGTAGAGAGAATTGATTATGAGCCTCAAGCCTTGAGGTTATTTATATAGTCTTCGATCAGTCGACTGAAAACTGATCAGTTGATTAAACCTTATCAGCTGACTAATACTTTATTAGGTGACTGATCCTCACTTCTTTCATTGTTTGCTATGATCTGATCCGGTCGATCCCTCTAAATTAGGGTTTTCAATCGACTAAACCCTGATTAGTCGACTAATTTCCAGTATTTCCTTCTCTGCGATGATCTGATCATGGCTAACGTTTCTTTCCAATTACACCGTTTAGTCGACTGATTCCCTTGATCAGTCGATTGATAGCTTTTTCCTTCTTTGCTGGATCTCAAATCTCTACTGCGCTTATCTACTTGGATCAGTCGACTGATCCCTTTGATCAGTCGACTTATTAGTTCGGTCGACTGAAACTTAGTCAACTAAAAAGATGCAAAACCAAGTTAGCACAACAAGTATATAAATAATATTGATCCTGCAAAATAGAGTTAGATATATAGAGATGCATGAATATGATAATTAAGACCGTCTTAATCTCAACTTAGAAACCTCTGTTGGTTTCTTTAGTTGGATCAAGGCCTAAGGTTTGTCCCAACTGGGACACGACCTCACTGTCCTTCTTTTCAGAAAATCACTCCCTCTAGGAGCTTACCTCAACTCACCTTCCAAACTTTTAGTCCTCCTGACCTATTTGGTCTTTCTCTGCTCAGTGTCTGCTCGTCCTGATCCATTAAGACTTTTTCTGCAACACTACATTAGGACAATAGCAATAATAGTAATGCAGAATAGTGTTAGCAACCTATACTTAGGTTTACCAAGATCTGCTGGTCCGGTTAACCGCCTTTTGATCACACTTGCTTGGAGTTTACTCCTCCAAGACTTCTCATTACCTAGGGTTACCTTTCCCTAGGGTTTTTTTCCTTTGCTTAGAGTTCACTCCTCCAAGACTTCTCATTACTTAGGGTTACCTCCCCTTAGGGTTTTCCTTTGCCAAGCTTCCAGTCCTCTAGACCTGCTTGGACTTGCTAGTTACTCGGTAGACTACTAACCCTTGCCTAACCTCTAATTAGGACTTTCTCTTGCCTAACCGCAGTTAGAACTTTTCCTTGCCTAATCACAGTTAAGACTTTCCCTTTCCTAACCATTGTTAGGACTTTCCCTTATCTAACCGCAGTTAGGACTTTCACTTACCTAACTTCTAGTTAGGACTTTCCTTTGCCTAACATCTAGTTAAGACTTTCCCTTTGCTAGTCATCCAGTCAACCTTGGCCTGACTATACTTCTCACATGACTAGGTCAACCTTGACCATACTCCATTACACATATTGTCAAACAAATATCAAAATCCTAGAGGTTGATTGCACCAACAGAAGATACCTACAGTGACTCAATTTCACTCTATTAGACTTATGATACAGAACTATGTCCTATATACACCTGCATTTTTCCCTTGACTATCAAGGATGTTGCGATGATGCGACCTTTTCATTCATTCTTGCTATATGCATTTTGTCATAGGTTAGACATAGATCTTAGTTTACACATATTTCATACCATCATTTACTAATCTAGCATTAGTACTAGTAGGAGGGTTCACATGCCCTATTGTCATATTTTTACATCATTACTAGCCTCATTTAGGATTGATGTCACAATAGGTGATGTCACACCCCTAAATGAGTTTGACATAATAGGTCCTAGGTGTAGGATCGAGTGGACCGACTAGAGGGAAGGGGGGGGTGAATAGCTTGCAATTTTAAATTACTATTTCTCTTGCTTCTTACTAAGCAAGGACACATACTTTAATTAATAAATAATAAAAACATGAATAAAATGGGCAAAGGATTTATTTGGTTACAACCTGGGTGATTGTTAATCCAAGATAATAGAAAGCACTAAAGAAACTCCTTCTTCGACTAAGTTAGGGGCAGAGAAGCCCCTTACAACAGTTAAGAACTCTAACAATGAAGAATAGAGAGTATGAAAGTTAAGAGCGAGTGTGTTGTTATAGAATAGACGACGATGCCTCTATTTATAGCATTCTAGTTGAAATGAACGTTATGCTAACGTGACACTATTCAGAGCACGTCTGTTGACTCAGGGTGCCTCCATCAGGGCGAAACTCATCCACTCAGTAACGATCTGCTGATCTGGCAGCAATGGGAGCACCTCCAAGGGTTTGGGGGCGCCTCGAGTAAGCTGACTTGGCTTCAGCTCCGCAACAGCCTTCTGGGCGTTTGAGGCACCTTCATTCAATGGGGGCGCTTTCATTGTCTTGGCGCTTGAGGCGCCTCCATTCAATGGGGTTGCCTCCATTGACTTGGTGCTTGAGGCACCTCCATTCAATCCATATAATTTCTTCCGCTCCTTTGGGTGATTATCCAGTAGTTCGGAGTTGAGCTCACCCGAACCCAACTCTGACATTCTCGAGCAGACTTCCTTCCCGGCTTCTCGTCCCTCGGACCGCATCCTTCTCACCTTGTGTCCCTCGGACCGCGTCCTTCTCGCTCCACTGGTGTACTCTTCAACTGCTCCTCGTCCCTCGGATGGACTGAGCCCGTTGACTCATTTCCCGTGCCATCCTTCTTGCTCGCTTCGTCTTTTGCTCGACTTCTTGTGTTCCTAAGTTTTTGCACACTTAGACACAAGACATCAAATACACAGAACCTAACTTAACTCGGTTGATCATATCAAAACTCCCCCGGGATACTTACAATCTCTCCCTTTTTGATGTGCATCAACCAGAATTAAAGTTAGGCTTAACAAAATATTAATTTATAAAAATTAACTACTTCACAGAAATATTGCAATTTAGTAAAAGAATAACTTACAATTAAGTATCAGCAATAGTTTTGCAACCTCCCCCTAAACTTAACCCTTTAACTTAACCCATATAATTTCTCCCCCTTTGATCACATCAAAAATATATGTGAATAAATAGAGAACAAATCTGAAAATTTTCTTATGGGTTGTACACAACTTTTCAATAGTTATGTATTTTTACCAAATTTATTTTGCAAATAAAAATATTTTTAAGTTATAAACCTCAAATTTGTCAAAAATAATTTTAAAATTATTTTTAATTTTTGAGAAATCATGATTTTTTTTGACAATGTTAATCTTTATCAATCTGATCAAAGTAAAAATTTCCTTGAGAAAATATTTTTTTGTATAATGAGAAAATAATTTTTCTTTTAGAATGAGACATTTTCGAAGAAAAATGCATAAAATTTGATTTAATGTTGAAAAACCTTGCAAAATTTTTTGAGCATTCAAAATGCAACACTTATCTCTAAATAATTCAAAAAATTTAAAAACTAATCTCCAAAAATTTGTGATTTTAAAAACTCAATTTTTGTTATAAATTTTGTAGAAAATTATATAACGATCGAAAAATTTTGAATTTTTTTCTATGAGCAAATAACATATATTTTTATGAAAGATTTTTTTTTAAAATAGTAAATTCGAACAAAAAGTTTACGAAAGACACTTTTTTCAAAAAAAACATGTTAATAATTCAAACAACTTATTTTCTAGCATGCAAGTAAAAATATTTTAATATGCTAGAATAGATTTTGGAACCTAATACAAATTTCTACCTACTTAATTTATTAAGTATTTTTTGTGAAATATCAAAAATTAATTTTTTTCTAAGTTGGCCCCTATGGTTTCTAATACACCAGTTAAGACCTCCATTATATATAACATTTCTAGCAGGAGTAACAAATGAGTTTGAAACTTGTAAAAACATTTGAATTTGAACATACAAATTTGTTATTTTAATTTTTATGTTTTTCAATTTCTTCAAGTGAACATGCATGGTTTTTCTTTGCATTTATATATTTGGTCTTAGTTTTACATAAATATCTACTTAGCATTTTGATATCATCATACATTTTATTGGAGGGTAAGAGTCGTCCCTCACTTATCGTGTCGGACTCGTAGGTGGATGCTCCCCCTTCATTGTTGATCTCCTCCAAAGAGCTTTCATTGTCTTCAGGTAGATAGTTTGACGTTAGTGCTAGTCCTACAAATTATTCGTTCTCAGACTCTTCAGATGATGAGTTGCTCCATGTCGGCTTGAGATTCTTGTGCTTTGACCTTCTTGACCCTTTGCCTTTTTCTTTCACCTTGTTTTTTTAATTTTGGGCAGTTGTCTTTGATATACCCTTCTTTATTACAGTTGTACCACCTTACCTTTCTTTTTCTTCGAAGTAGCTTTGTTGCTTGTTTCTTATCAAAGTTGTTAATTTTAAAGAACTTTGAAAATTTCCATACTATAAATGCTTCTTCATTTTCGTAAAGTGATGACTCTGAATCCGGTTCATTTTTCTTGGCTCTTAGCGCTAGGTTCTGATTTGACTCCTTTTCTTTTCTTGAGCCTGCACATCTAGATTCATGTAATTCGAAAGTAGAAAATAAAATTTTTAATGTGCTTACCTCGATATCTTTAGAGATATAGTAGGAGTCTACTATTGACATCTATTCTAGTGTTCTCGGAAATGCATTTAAAGCGTACCTTAGCAAATCCTGATTCATCACCGTTTCTCCGAGGTTGGTGAGTCCGGTGATTAGCACCTTGATCTTTGCATGTAGTTGAGCCTGTCACGCCTCGGAGGTACATCTGCTCGTCGAGACGGACGATACCTTTTTGTGACAATCTTAAATACAACATGAAATAAGTTCACAAAACTCATCCAAACTCAACCACGCAGGATATATAATAATGCTCAACCAGAGTAAGGAACAAAATATAACGAAAAGGGATCTGTCCCAATATAAATCCTAAACTCAACTATGTGTCGGCACAGCTTAAAACACCAAGTACATAACCAGAGGAAACCAAAAAGTCCGAATACAAGTCAATTATTACAACATAAGTTCAATAAGCAAATGCGGAAGTAAAACAAACCGAAACGAAATGGATAACCAGCACTCGATGTGAATGGGATGACGCGGACAGTACCTCCAAGCGACCCAATCAACATATACCTGTTATCATGGGGATAAAATGAAAAGCAAGGGGTAGTGAGTACAAAAGAAATACTCAGCGGGTATAAGAAAGATAGTGCATGTTATCTAAATAGTAAGGAGATTCAAAGGTATACAATCTTAAAGGAAATTATACTCACCAAGTGGAAGATAACACATATATGCTTCTACCACACAATCACCCAACTCAGACGTACAAAGTATCATGAGTAGTCAGTAATGATCAACATGAGTACAACATTTCATATGCATATACTAGTAATAATCAACATGAGTACAACATCTCACATGCAAGTACCAACACAAGTAATAGAAATACATCAGCACATGTGGAAGCAATGCTCCACCACAAGATATAAAGATGACCAAAACACCTCGCTTGTCAGCTATGGACTGTTTGAGAAACGCTCTATCACGACTGGTCTCATAGGCAGTTTCATATGTCAGGGTCCCTATTTGCATGAGAAACACTCTACCACAACTGGTCTCATGGACAGACAGGAGGTAACTATCTAGCTACGAGCTGCATGAGAAATACTCTACCACGACTGGTCTCATGGGCAGCCTAGGGTATACAATCCCTATTTGGGAGAGGAAATCTCAACTCATCCATAGACTGAATGTATACAGTCAAGCAATAAGCAAGCAATAACATGACTATGATGCTCTCCCACTCGAAAGGAGAATGATCACTAGTCTACATGCAACAACATGACGAGGGGGATACAAATAATCTCATCCTCGTATATGCATATCTATGCAATGTCCAAGATCACATCCAGTCAAGACAGATTAATTATAATATACGTCACACACATGTTTATATGTTACCAATCAGAGATGGGCTATAACCTCTAACATGTCATATCCCCTAAACATACATGTCATCCACGTGTTTACAAATGCATACAATAATGTTTAACATGTAAGGTACATGTCACACACGTGTCCACATATATAAAACATAAATGCATGTAATGATATACAGGGTAAATATCCTAAACACATGTCATACACGTGCTTACAACTACATGACAAAATACAGAGAACTAGCATATGAACATAATTACACGCCACATGCGTGTCTAACAACTACATGACATGAGTATACAAGGAACCAACATATGAATATAAATACACGCCACATGCGTGTGTAGCAACTACATGATTACACAACACATAAGCATGTGTCTATCGTGCACACCACACACGTGTACACCCTACAAGATAGGAAAAACAAAAGAGACTGCATGGATATAAACAGATCAACTCCAAGTATAAGCAACATATATCAAACTCATGTAGCATGTGAATAGAATCAAGGTAAATACAACTACCTATTTAAAATAATAAATCATGCACTAAGGTAAATAAGCTATTAGAGACAAGGTTAGAAGTACCCTCCTTCAAAGTGGATCGTGCTGATTATCCCCAAGTTGGAACACTTGTCTTGAATCAAACTCCTACAAGATAAAACATGATCAAAAACCAAGATCTACCATAAATCAAATAACTAAACCAAATCCTAAACCGATTAGGAAACCTTAATATCAACCCAACCAAATTCAACTCATTAAAACCTGTATACTTATCTACCTCATCAAACAACTTCAACCGAACATGAATCCATTAGTTACATGAAACCCTAATCTACCATTGACCCTACAATTAGGTAAAATTCATACCTCAAGAAAGTGATTATGCAAAACTACACTTCTTCTTCAATCCAAATCCACCACCCATCATTTATAGATAATGTATCAACCCATACATCCACCCAACAAAACACTAATCACCACAAATCTAAATTCACAACCATCATACAAGATAAAACCCTAACAACCAAAAATTTACAACCCAGGTCAATTACCTGCTATTGTGCTGGTCGGAATAACTCCAAATAGTACCAGCAATAGCCAGAACAGTAACCACACAATAGATCCGGCCAAATATGGCTGAGACAAATCGTGGAAGCAGCTATAGTGTCGACCAGAGCTGATCTGGGAAGTTCGACAGCTAGCCGACGACTCTGGGGTGGCCGAATCCGACCACAATGGTCAACCTGGCTGGAGCAGAGGAAATGGGGGGGGGGGGGTGGCCTGCGATGGTATATTGTCTGATCAAGGTGGTCAACGATCAGATTTGGAGAGATGCCAGGGATTGGCTGTGGGTTATAGGCTGGCCGGCGGCAACCACAGGCTGTGGCTTGGCCGACGACAACTGCAGCTGGCAGCAGAACAGCAGAGCTGGCTGCAATGTGGCCGGCGGCGACCACGCTTGTCTGGAGGTGAGGCGGCTGCGGCCTGGCATTTGGGAGGGGCAGCGCCGCGAAGGGATAGCGCCGACGCCGGAGCTGCCCGCAGTGGCTATTGCGACTTGGTCGATGGTGATAGGACAACGACGATGGGTGTGCTCGAGAAAGGAGAGGGCAGCATGCTTCACACGCTGGCTATTGGTGCGACATCGATGATGTTGACGTCGATTTCTCGGGCGACCACCTCCGAGCAGTGGCGTTGGCGTCGCGTGGAAAGGGAGAGAGGAGAAGGGTAGCGATGATGCGATGGATTAGGAAGAAGAGAAGGAGCGGGCGATAGTCGTGAGTGAATCGGAAGAGGGATGAGGGAACATTAAATAAAAACCTAGGTTTTGCATTAAAACTAAGGCAAATAAAAATCAATCAACTCCTCACTTAATTGATATTACAAATAGGCCCCTTTTAAAGCCTAATAGTTTTATTCCCTTAAAAGATGTCCAATAAATTCGATTTAAATCCCAAAAAAATTCCAAAAATTTCTATAAGGTTATTTCTTAATCCCTACATATTATTTTATTATTATTTTATTTACTATATCTTACATTCTCCCCCACTAATAAAAATTTAGTTCCCAAATTTACTACCTAGGTGCGGTAACCAACAATAGCATAGTCAATCAGTTTAAGTATCGAAGAAACTACACGCACCTTAAGTAAACAGGTGAGGGTATTGAGCTTGGATCTTATCCTCAAGCTCCCATATTGCCTCTTCATCAGTATGAAGCTGTCATCCAACCTTAACGAATCAGATGATTTTATTTTGCAACTGACATTCATTGTGACCCAGAATCCGTATAGAAATCTCTTCATAAGTTGCATCAGGCTAGAACGAAATCGACACATCCCTCAGAATGTGAGCAGGGTTCGACACATACTTCCTCAGCATGAATACATAAAACGCATTATGTACACCCACAAGGATCAGTGGTAGTGTCAACTGATAGGCTACCTCACCTATCCTCTCCAATATCTGAAAGGGTATGATGTAACGAGGAGCCAAACTTGCCCTTTAGACTAAAAATCTTTTAATCTTTTAGTGGGTGAAACACGAAGAAATACATGGTCTCCCACGACGAACTCCAAAGGTCTCCGTCTCCAATTGGCGTAACTCTTTTGTCAAACCTAGGCTTCTGACATTCTATGTCAGATAATGCATACTAACTCTGCATCATGCTAAATGATTTGTGACCCTAAAATTTATGGTTCACCAACTTCTTCCCATAAAGTAGGAAATCAACATGCTCTGCTATACAAAGCCTCAAATGGTGCCATCTGAATAGCTGAATGATAACTATTGTTGTACACAAACTCCACCAAGTGAAAATGATCTTCCCAACTGCTTCCAAAATTCATAACACACACTCTCAACAAATCCTCAAGTGTCTGTATAGTGCGCTTTGACTATCCATCTGTTTACGAGTGAAAAACTATACTAAAATGAAGCTCTGTACCCAAGGGCCTGCTAGAGACTCTTCCAAAATCATGAGGTGAAGTGCAGATCTCTATCTGATATAATACTCAAAGGTATACTATGAAGTCTGGTAATCTCTCTACAGTATAACTCTGCTAGGCGATTCAAAGAGTCCGTCTTATGAATCGGTAGAAAATATGTAGATTTGATTAATTGATCAACGATCACCCAAATCACATCATTTCCTTTCCGTGTTCGAGGTAACCCTACCATGAAGTCTATAGTGATATATTCCCACTTCCATTCTGGTTTCAGAATCTTCTGAAGCAACCCTACTGGTCTCTAATGCTCAGCTTCACTTGCTGACATATTAGACATCGAGCCACGAAATCCACTATGTCCTTCTTCCTACCGTTTGACCAGCAGGAGCAACTTAGGTCCGAATACCTCTCGGATGAACTATGAATTGTGATCAAAACACTACTCAATGTAGATTTTCTTTAAATCGAGTGCATCTCAGGACACACAGTTTCCCCCGAAAAGATAGGATGTCATTCTCCTCACATGAGAATTCTGTTTGCTATCCTGTGACCACTCTGCTACAAAGAAAATGCAGATGTTGATCACTAACTTGAGCTCCTTTAATTTGTTCCATAATGGGGGAATGAGCAACCATGGATACCAAAATCCCTTGCTCTATTTGTCCTCCTTCTACTAGTCCCAACTTTGAGAAACTCTGTACCAAATCTATAACTGTTGCTCGGTGACTAGCTAGAACCCCTCGAGATTTCCTACTCACAGCATCCGCTACCACATTGGCTTTTCCTGGATGGTAGTTTATGGTGCAATCATAATCCTTAAGAAACTCCATCCATCTTCTTTATCTCAGGTTCAATTCCTTCTGAGTGAACAAATATTTAAGACTTTTATGCTCCATGAAAATCTCGAAAGTGACCCCATACATATGATGTCTCCATATTCTCAGTGCAAAGATAATATTTGCTAATTCCAAATCGTGGACAGGGTAGTTCTTCTTGTGATCCTTCAGTTGGCGAGAAGCATATGATACTACCCATGAGTGCTGCATTAGAATTGTACCTAACCCTTGCAGCGATGCATCAGTGTATAGCACAAAACCCAGAAGGAAGCACTAAGACGGGTGCAGTTACCAGTCTCTGCTTGAGTTCTTGAAAACTTGCCTGGCAAGTCTCTCTCTAAGTAAATTTTACTCCATTTCTAATCAATCGAGTCAATGGAAGGGCAATGCTAGAAAAATCCTTTACAAATCTCCGGTAATATCCAACCAATCTTAGAAAACTACAAATTCCTTGTACTGTCTTCGGTTGCTCCCAACCGATAACGACCTCTATTTTTGAAGGATCAACTGATATCCCTCTACTAGAGATAACATATCCGAGAATCCCACATCCGCATCCCTTACTCTAAGTCCATAGTAAGCCTAAATGACATCACCAAAAACTCGTAATGTCCATAACGCGTTCGAAACGTTATCTTATGTACATCCGCATCCCTTACTCTAAGTTGATGATAGCCAAAGCGTAAATCAACCTTAGAGTATACACATGTATTTTTTAGCTAATCAAATAAATCCTCTATTCGTGGTAGGGAATATTTGTTCTTGATAGTCACAGAATTCAGTTATCGATAGACTATACAAAGTCTTAGTGATCCGTCTTTCTTTTTGACAAAAAGCACTGGAGCACCCTAAGGGGAAACACTGGGATGGATAAATCCTCTATCCAACAACTCCTGTAACTGAATCTTCAGGTCCTCTAATTCTTTTGGAGCCATTCTATATGAAGTCATTGATACCAGTCCTGTCCCCGGTACCAACTCAATCATAAATTCCATTTTCCTTTTGAAGGACAAGCCGGGGAGTTGTTCCAGAAATACATCCGGGTATTCTCGAACTATAGACACGTCCTAGAGCTGTGAAACACCATCTTCCTCAGCCTTAATAAATGACAATAGGTATCCCTGACATCCTTAGGATAATAGTCTCTGTGCTTGTAGTGCTGAGATTATAGAAATCCCGTCATCCCTGGTCCTAACAAATTCCCAAGATGGTCAATCCAATGGTCGAAAGGTGACTACTCTCGCTCGACAATCAACTATAGTATAGTGAGTAGTCAACAAATCCATGCTTAGGATGATGTCAAATTCTGTCATATCAAGCACCTGAAGATCCACTATTAGTGAATGTCTACCAGAGCCCAAGGGCATCCACTAACTTCCTGATTGATGGTTAGCACCTCTATAGATGGCAGAGATACCACTAAGCCATGCAATCTGAGTGTAGGGATTTTATGAATCTTACCCAAAAACATATGAGATATAAATGGATGTGATCTACCCATATCAATCAATAAATCAACAAGAGCGGAATAAACTGAACTAAATGGATCTGATCCTGTAGATGGTATGCAACTACTATAGCCTTTTCTACGTCAATACAAGTCATGTACTCACATGTGTCTTCTAGGTTATCTAACCAGGCACGAGCAACCCAAAGGTCAAAATCTCCATGAAATAGAGTAAGTCGGTCATTTACTGATCGGGCCAACTATGACATACTATCTCTATCCACTACCCAATTAGCTAGTATGGGTTGTATAGTTGATGATATTCCCTAAGACTATCCTTCTTGATCTCCACTAGATTGTTGATAGGCCCGATCTCTGTTATTCGACTCAGTATTAGTCAGAATTTCAGAAAATTCACCTCTTTAGCATCAAGTCCAGGTCCCATCGACTCAACAGGTCATCTGTGTGGTCATCCCGGACCACATTTACAAATAGTGGTTGACCCACCACAAGTCATACCTGCTACAGAAAATTAGGTATGTACTAACAAAAATATAGATTACCTGTTATACAACTTACATCCTATAGCTCGAAGATGTCTTGCCGCTGCCTTGTCCCAAAACTGAAAAAGTCACATGGAGAAAACAAACCACAATATCCAAAAATATGAAAATAGGCAATCACAACCTATGACTATGATACCAATAAATTGTCATGCCCTAGAGGTACACTTGCCTGTCGAGATGGACGATACCCCCTTGTGACAATCTTAGATACAATATGATATAAATCCACAAAACTCATCCAAACTCAACCACGCAGAATATATAATATTACTCAACTAGAGTAAGAAATAAAATATAACAAAAAGGGATCCATCTCAATATAAATCCTAAACTCGACTGTGTGCCGGCATGGCTTAAAACACCAAGTACATAACCAGAGGAAACCAAAAAGTCTGAATACAAGTCAATTATTACAACACAAGTTCAATAAGCAAATGCGGAAGCAAAACAAATCAAAACGAAATGAATAACCATCACTCAATGTGAATGGGACAGCACGGACATAATCCTCCAAGCGTCCCAATCAACATATATATGCTATCCTAGGGATAAAATGGAAAGCAAGGGGTAGTGAGTACAAAAGAAATACTCAGCGGGTATAAGAAAGATAGTGTATGTTATCTAAATAGTAAGGAGATTCAAAGGTATACAGTCTTAAAGGAAATTATACTCACCAAGTGGAAGATAACACATATATGATTCTACCACACAATCACCCTACTCAGCTGCATATAGTATTATGAGTAGTGACAGTAATGATCAACATGAGTACATCTCATATGCATGTACCAGTAATAATCAACATGAGTACAGTATCTCACATGCATGTACCAACACAAGTAACATAAATACATTAGCACATGTGGGAGCAATGCTCCACCACAAGATATAATGATGCCCAAGACACCTCGCTTGTCAGCTATGGACTTCATGAGAAACGCTCTACTACGACTGGTCTCGTGGGTAGACATGAGGTAGCTATCAAGCTATGGGCTGCATGAGAAACGCTCTACCATGACTGGACTTATGGGTAGCCCAGGGTATACAATCCCTATTTGGGAGAGGAAATCTCAACTCATCCATAGACCGGATGCATATAGTCAAGCAATAAGCAAGCAATAGCATGACTACGATGCTCTCACACCCGAAGGGAGAAGTAATTGCTAGTCTACATGCAACAACATCACGAGGGGGATACAAATAATCTCATCCTCATATATGCATATCTATGTAATGTACAAGATCATATCTAGTCAAGATAGATCAATTATAATACACGCCACACACGTGTTTATATACTACCAATCAGCAATGGGCCATAACCTCTAACATGTCATATCCCCAAAACATACACATCACCCACATGTTCATAAATGCATACAATAATGCTAAACAGCTAAGGTACACGTCACACACATGTCCACATATACAAAACATAAATGCATGTAATGATACATAGGGTAAATATCCTAAACACATGCCACATATGTGCTTACAACTACATGGCAAAATGCACAGAGAACTAGCATATGAACACAATTACACGCCACATGCATGTTTAACAACTACATGACATGAGTATACAAGGAACCAACATATGAATATAAATATATGTCACACGTGTATCTAACAACTACATGATTACACAACACATAAGCATGTGCCTATCATGCACACCACACACATGCACACCCTACAAGATAGAAAAAAAAAAGAGACTGCATGGATATAAACAGATCAACTCCAGGTACAAGCAACATGTATCAAACTCATGTACCATGTGAATAGAATCAAGGTAAATACAGCTACCTATTCAAAGTAACAAATCATGCACTAAGGCAAATAAGCTACCATAGAAAAGGTTAGAGTACTTGCCTCCAAAGTGGATCATGTTGAGTATCCCCAAGTTGGAACACTTGTCTTGAATCAAACTCCTACAAGATAAAACATGAACAAAAACCAAGATCTACCATAAATCAAACAACTAAACCAAATCCTAAATCGATTAGGAAATCCTAATATCAACCCAACCAAATTCATCTCATTAAAACCTATATATTTATCTACCTCATCAAGCAACTTCAATCAAACATGAATCCATTAACTACATGAAACCCTAATCCACCATTGACCCTACAATTAGGTATAATTCATACTACAAGGACGTGATTATGCAAAACTACACTTCTTCTTCAATTAAAATCCACCACCCATCATTTATAGATAATGTATCAACCCATACATCCACCCAACAAAATAATCCAACTACTAATCACCACAAATCTGAATTCACAACCATCATACAAGATAAAACCCTAAAAACCAAAAATTTATAGCCTAGGTCAATTACCTGCTGTTGTGGTGGCCGGAATAGCTCCAAATAGTATCGATAATAGCAAGAATAGTAACCATGCAATAGATCCGACCAAATCTATGGCTGATATGAATTGTCGCAGCAGTTGTGGTGTCGGTCGGACTAGATCTGGGAAGTTCGATAGCTGGTCGACGACTTTGGGGTGGTCGAATCTAACCACAATGGTCAACCTGGCCGGAGTAGAGGAAATCGAGGGGGGGGGTTGGCCTGCGATGGTATATTGCCTAATCAAGGTGGTATACGATCAGATCTGGAGAGAGACCAAGGACTAGCTGTGGGTTGTAGGCTGGCCGGTGGCAACCGCAGGCTGTGGCTTGGCCGATGATAGCTGTGGTTTGAAGCAGAACAGTGAAGCTGGCCATAGTGTGGCCAACATCGACCATACTTGTCTGGAGGTGAGACGACTGTGGCCTGGTGTCCGGGAGGGGAAGTGCAGGGAAGGGACAGTGTCGATGCCGGAGCAAATCGGTGGTGATAGGACGACGATGAAAGGGTGTGCTCGAGAAAGAAGAGGACATCGGGGGAAGGGACAGTGCCGATGCCGGAGCAAATCGGTGGTGATAGGACGACGATGAAAGGGTGTGCTCGAGAAAGAAGAGGACATCGGGCTTCACACATTGACTATCGGTGCGACATCGACGATGTTGACGTCGGTTTCTCGGGCGGCAACCTCCAAGCAGTGGCATTGGCGTAGCGTGGAAAGAGAGAGAGGAGAAGGGTAGTGGTGGCGCGATGGATCGGGAAGAAGAGAAGAAGGAGCCGCCAGCGGTCATGAGTGAATCGGAAGAGGGATGAGGGAACATTAAATAAAAACCAAGGTTTTACATTAAAACTAAGGAAAATAAAAATCAATCAACTCCCCACTTATTTGATATTCCAAATAGGCCCCTTTCAAAGCCTAATAGTTTTATCCCCTTAAAAGATGTCTAATAAATTCAATTTAAATTCTGAAATTTTTTCAAAAATTCCCAAATTTTTTTATAAGGTTATTTCTTAATCCACACTTATTATTTTATTTACTATATCTTATGGAGCCACCTTTTTTCATTCGGAGGTTCGTTAGTTGATTCTGGAGCAGGTCTCATCTTGCTAGTTGGCCTCCGAGGTTCCTTCATGAAGCTATAGGAATTTTTCTTAGAGTTCTTTGCCGGAGTCATAAGCACCGATCCGGTTTACTTTTTAAGGTGGTAGAACGCTTAGCAGATGAAACTCTGTCTTACAGTTTGCCTCAAAGTCAGTCTGCTGCTTCTTGTTCCATTGGTGCTCTTCTTTTTCTTCTCCATTCTCATATTTGGGTCTTTCATAACCATATTTAATTGTAAGAAGAATATCAAAGTCTATTTTAAAAAATACCTCCATTCGACATTTCCAAAGGGTCATCTTCTTCTTTTGCCAATAGATACTTGATCTGGTCATCTTCTTTTTGCTTTAGTTGGCGGTTAGTTCTTCTAAAGTGGTTTGGCTCTGATACCACTTGTAGGATTGGGTGGATCGACTAGAGTGGGGTGAATAACCTTTAATTTCAAATTACTATTTCTCTTGCTTCTTACTAAGCAAGGACACACATTTTAATTAATAAATAATAAAAATATAAATAAAAGGGGCAAAGGATTTACTTGGTTACAACTTGGGTGGTTTTTAATCAAAGTCAATAGAAAACACTGAAGAAACTCCTTCTTCGACTAAGTCAGAGGCGGAGAAGCCTCTTACAACAGTTAAGAATTCTAACAATGAAGAACAGAGAGTATATAAGTTAAGAGTGAGTGTGTTGTTATAAAATAGAGGATGGAGCCTCTATTTATAGTATTTTTGTCGAAATGACCGTTATGCTGATGTGACACTATTCAGGGTGCATCCCACTGGTCGAATATCATCCACTCAGCAATGGTTTGCTGATCTGGCAGCAATGGAGGCGCCTCCAGGGGTTGGGGCACCTCAAGTCAGCTGACTTGGCTTCAGCTTCGCAATAGCCTTTTGGGCGCTTGAGGCGCCTCCATTGTCTTGGCGCTTGAGGTGTCTCCATTCAATGGGGGTGCCTCAAATGGTCAACTTCAACTATTGATCATTCTTTCTTCTGCTCCTTTGGGTGATTATCCGATCGTCCAAAGTTGAGCTTACTCGAACCCAACTCCAACCTTCTCGAGCAGACTTCCTCCCCGGCTTCTCGTCCCTTGGATTGCGTCTTCTCGCCTTGTATCCCTTGGACTGCATCCTTCTTGCTCCACCGATGTACTCTTCCGCAACTCCTCGTCCATTGGATGCACTGAGCCCATCAAGGATGACATGGGATACTCTTATGTTCCTAAGTTTTTGCACACTTAGACACAAGACATCAAATACACAGGACCTAACTTAACTCGGTTGATCACATCAAAACTTCCCCGGGGTACTTACACTAGAAAATTTTAATTAGCTAGGATACATATAGATAGTAACAATGTCATGTCATGGAGAAGGGGAGACCAGTCTCAGCCTGACCCAACACTAGTAGAGGATGAGGAGTTGCTTGACTTTGACTTCACAGACCTTCCTCATCTATTTCCACCTCCAGTTGCCCTCACTTTAGAGTAGAGAGTGATAAGACTTGAGGGGTTAGCCACCAATATTCAGGGGTCAGTCACTAGACTTCAGAGATTAGTTACCAGTCTTCAACAGACTATGGTTAGTGAGCTCTAGAGACTGGAGAAGCAGCAATAGGCATGACATATTTAGATATGGAGATGTTTAGATCTTAGAGCACTGGTCACCTTCCTCTAACCCTAAGTAGACTATCAGTTCTCAACATTTAGATTGGCATCCCTTTGACATTGAATTCTATATTTGACAATGTTTGACTTATTTTTCCTAGTATGTACTTTTGACTCACATTGACCTAGTTGACTATTCTTGACTTAACCAAATAGTATAATTAGGAGTAGTTTTAATCAAATTTTAAATCATACATGATTGAACTCTAGGATTTTTGCTTGTTGTTTAAATGTCAAATATTACTATTGCAAGTGATAAAGTCCTTCATTGTCAATATCATTTTGGATTACAAGTTGAAAAATACTAGTTTCAAAATTTAGTTTAAGCTTTCTCTTTAATTTGTTTTTAGTTTCAAAATCCCTTTTTTCTATCTCAAAATTCTTTAAATTTCTCCATCTTAAACTTCTTTTTCCAAAAAATTCTTTTGAATTTTTTTTCTATCTCATAATTCTTTTTCAAAATTCCTTTTTAAAATTTTATATCTTTTTTAAAATTTTCTTATAAATTTTTTATCTCATAAATTCTATTTTAAAATTTCTCTTTTCAAAATTTCTATATTAAATCTCTTTTTCAAAATTTCTCTCCTAAATTTCTCTCTTAAAGTTTTTTCAAAATTATTTTTACCTACTTTTCCTACCAAAGAGTTATTTTGATGTATGCCAAAGGGGGAGAGCATAGTAGTTAAAAGTAAAGTATTTTTCAAATTTTGGAAACCTAAAAGTATGTTCAAAAAATCCCTTAAACGCTAAATCCAGGGGGAGTGTTTTGAAAACCTACTTTAAATGTTTTTTATGTCTTATATTACTTAACTTTGAACTAGGTTGTCATAATCAAAAAGTGGGAGATTATTGATGCAAGGAGAATCAAATAATCTAACCTGGCTTTTATAATTGGCAAATATTCAAAGTTAAGCTTCATTGTGATCTAACAATGTTGATTAAATGTGTAGGGAGAACAACCGTGAAAGCCTTAGTAGGTCAAGTTAACTGGATACTAGGCAAGTGAATGCCCTAGTAGGTCAGTTGGACTGCATACTAGGAAAAAAACTTGGCAGATTGAGGACACCAAGCGAGAAGTCTAGATGTGTAAGTGGTCTGGGCATCTAGCAAGTTGATTGACTGGTCAACGAGAATCGAACATGAAGGAAGCCCTGGAGTCAGAGGATCAGATGCTGAGAAGGAAGTCCAAATAGGTATGGAGGACCAGAGGTTTGACAAGTCAGGTAAACTCTCTTGAGTGGAGAGATTCTTTCGAAAGGAAGAATGGTGAGTACAGTAGGAGTAGATCTAACAGAAGAGTTTCATTGGAAATCCTAAGTCGAGATCAAAACAGGTGTAATTGGCCGAATTAATGTTATATTATTATTGTGCTAACTCTGTGATGTAGGTACATTAATTTGGAAGATGGTCGGAATCAGCTGATTCAGGGCACCCAAATGGTTCCAAGCGACCGGAGATCCAAGCTCTCGAATAAGGTCTAGGCACCTGGATGGCTCAAAATTTAGCCCCGCATCTAGATGAGGTGGTATGCTCTGATTGGGTGGCGCACGTCAGCAACCAGGTGCTCGAAAGGGCTCTTGGCACTCAGATAAGATAAAGTCATGGGCGAAGGAGTCAAATAAAGATTCATCTTGGTCACGCTACGTCAACATTTCAAGCGCTCGGAAGGGATCCAGATGCTCAGAGCACTCTATAAAAGGAGTCTCGAACAATAACATCAAACAATCAATTTCTACCTCTTCTTCCAAGTGCTTCACGATCAGAAAAGCCATTACGATGTTGAATGTTGTTCTGACAATCGTGCTCTACTCCGAAAACTTTCATTGTCGGTATTTCATATTCTGTTTATTTCAATCATCTTTTTCGGTGCTTTATTTCTTAAGGATCGGTAAACCTGTTCTCATTCCTATTTTTTGTAAAAAGACGAATCTTCATCTCTGAGTCGTTATTCAAAGAAGGAGATTTTTAGTGGATTTCCTATCAGAAGTGGTCAGCGACTGCGGGCCTTGGACTAGTAGCACAAGCTGTGAACCAAGTAAAAACAAAGTGTGTTAGTACTATTTTTAATTTCTATTTTGGCTGCCAACTCTAAAACGAGAGAAATGAGTTTTAAAAATGGGGAAAATCAACACACGCTATTCACCCACCTCTAGCACTTTTTTGATCCTACAGTTTCTACTCCACAATATATACCTCACTCACAAGCCATTAATATTTTCATTTTCAAAAATCTTCTGAAGGTAGAGAAACCTCTTACAAATTGTAAGTAAAAGATAAACAAAGTAAGTAAAAAGAATAATGATAATAGAAGCAAATGTTACCAAGATCTTGATTGCATCTAGAAGTCCTGAATGCAACTACACTCTTCCCGAAATCTCCTAGATCACACAAACTATGAGGATTTTGAGAACTTTGAGAGAATTGAGTGTATTGTGTATTAATCAATTTATATGATATCTAAACACAAACTCCTAGCATCCTTTTATAGTTATCTTTCGAGTTATTGATGTGGCACCAATACGGTTGCTCGGAAGCTCTTTCGGTTGCCCATAATTTACTAACTCAACTCCACAAACAAGTCTCCTGGTATCACCTCTCCAATCTCCTTGACCAACTTCGATCACCTAGAAGCCCGGTCAATCCGAATCTCTGACCAACTCACCCGGATCGACTTGGTCTTGGCTTCATGTAGCCTAGATAGCTTCTAGTCACTTAAACCTTCATGTCGCCCAAACTTGATTTCGATCACCCATACCTTCAGGTCACCCAAACTTATTTCGGTCACCTAGTCTGACTTGTTAACTCTCGAGGAGATGCCCGATTTTGATTTTGATACACCTAGTTGTTGTCACCTCCACCTTCCCTTTCGTTGGAGGATATAGTAACTCGACTCGAAGAGGCAGTCACTCAGGGATTCTAGTGCTTGGAGGAGCAACATTAGCGAGGAGGAGCAATAGGAGAGACATTCAGAGATGATAGTGAGACATTCAGAGATGATAGACCTCCTCTATTCTTGACATATAAGCCAACACTCCCCTCCTTTAGACCAGGCCTTATCTTTTGATTTTTTTTAGTAGATGTTTAACTTGTTTGATTTATTTTGACTTTATTTGTTATGTAGTCAACTTTTAAGTTTAATTTATGTTTGCTTATTTGGATGTTATCCACTTACTTAAGTTGATGCTCACTTTCTACTTACTTCAGTTGATGCTCACTTTCTACTTACTTGTTTATATCAGTTGATGCTTAATTATAATTCATGCTTACTTTAGTCAATTGATAAATGCGACTTACTTTGACTATAATTATTGAATTGAATTAATTGACTTTGAAACTTATTTAGTTGACTTAAAGCTTATTTAACTTTACTTGGTTGACTTGAACTTTACTTAGTTGACTTGAATCTTATTTTAACTTAATTTTAGGCTTAAAATTGACTTCATTTCTTTGCATATTATGCTTAAATTCTTTCATTTCATATTACATGCATTGACTTGAAAATCTAAGTTTTTTTCTTTCAAAAACTTAAAATCTTTTATTGAACCACTTTTCATGTATGAAAAAGGGGATAAAAAAGAAAAAGTTTTAAAGTTTTTAGAAGCCTTTAAAGTGATGAATTTTAAAGAATATTTTATTCAAGGGGAGTTAAATTCAAAATGAATATTTTATTCAGGGGAGAGAAAATTTATTTCAAAATTTTATGCATTAGTGCTTATATTTCATTTTGTAACTTCATCATGCATATTTATTTTTCTAACTTATATATTTATTTACTAATTTTAAACTTGATTTTCACATATCAAAAAGGGAGAGATTGTTGGTGTACCACATCAAATCTATATTTTGAGGTATGGTAAGAAAAAGTTTAAAATTATGTTGTTTGTGATCTAATTTGTGTGTCAAATATGTAGGTGTAAGTAACTTGACATAAAACTTGGTAGGTTAGGTGACTAAATACTAAGTAGTGGAAATTCTAGTGGATCAGTAGGAGTTAGACTAGACTTGACAGTGGAAGTCCTAGTGGGTCAGTAGGAGCTATATCACACTTGGAAGTAGAAGTCCTAGTGGGTCAGCAGGAGTTGGATACTGACCTTGGCCACACTAGGCAATGGAAGTCCAAGTGGGTCAATAAGAGGTGGACTAACACTTGGCAACTTGGATGTTTCAGGCGATCGAAAGGAGTTCGAGCCACCAGGATCAAATAAGATTATCATACCAGTCACGATATTCTAGGTGACAAAAATAAGGTTTGGGTGACCTTAGTGTCCGATCGATCAGAGGATCATCCAGGCGACTCGAGGCAACAATCTGGTGAAGATGATCGATGATAGAAATTGACCGAGAGTTCCAAAAAACTGAAGGGAATCCAAGAGATCGGAGGCTGTTGAGTCATCGTCATCCACAATCAAAGTGGATAAAGTTTTTAGCCAATTCAGCAAGGTACGAGAGACCGGAAAGGCTTTTAGGCGACTAGAGAAAGTGTTACGTCAACAGTCAATAACTTTATAAAAGGAGGGGCAGTTGTTTTATAACACTAATTTTTTGATCCTCTACTCTATTCTCGTGCTTACTATTGATACACTATGTCTGTGCTCTTCAAGTTCGAATTGACAACATCATACTTGTAATTTTTATGATATTGTCGTACATCTTACACTTTGATTATATTGTGTCTAACTCTAGATTCTTATTAAAATGTTTTCTCTACCTCTAGAAGCTTTCTAGTAAGGATACCATTCAATAGAATCAACATTTTTATTAATTCATGCATTACAATTTTGATTAAGTTCATTCCAAGTTTAGCTAATTCATATTTGGTTAAGTTCAAGATTTGTTAGTTTTAGTTTGGTTTAGTAAATTACAAACTTGCTTACTTAAATTTCCAATTGCATATCTAACTTAGCTTATTTTGTTAATTAGATAATTTAGTTTATTCCGATGCTCATTTATTTCATTTCCATTGCTTACTTTGATTATTTATTTATTTTCTTTACTATTAACTCGTTAAAATTTGTATATGTTATTAATCCCCCTCTAGCATAGACATGATCCTATTGGATCTAAAGATACAAGAGATGGGGGGGGGGTGATCTTGCACATTTAAAACTTTTCTTTTCTTTTACAAAAACCAAATCAAAGTTGCAGTTGAATTAATAAAGGCACAAAGACACACATCAATTTTTACTTGGTTAACATTCCAATTACTACTACTCCAAGGCCCATGATCCCTTGGATCGTTTCTGAATAGGAAATTCACTATAGTTTCTACTTTCTGAAAACTTTTGGAGGAGGAAAGCTTGTATAATGATGTGAGGATAGTAAAAAGTTTATTAAATCTCTATTGAATGAAGTACAATAAAGTAAAGATACTAACAACACCGAGATGTAGAATTGTGGCATTGGTCGTCAGAGAGCTTAGGCGTATCAACACTTGCACGAACAAAGAGCAGAGAAGGATGAGTGGAATTGATGCTGAGCCTCAGACCCTGAGGCTTCTTTTATAGGTTTCTTCTAGTCGACTGGAAACTGATCAGTCGACTAAACCTTATCAGTCGACTGAATCTTTATCAAGCGACTAGTCTCGCTTCTTTCTTTGCTTACTCGGATTTGATCCCGTGAAATTTGAGTTTTCAATCGACTGATCCCTGTCCTATTTATAGGATTGAGAAGAATGAGGGGGGTGGGGGGTGGGAGGTGAAACTTGTTTTTTTTTTAAACTTTTGTTTTCAACTTTAAAATATTTTTGAGAAAACACAAGTACACAACGGATAAATACAATAGAAAGAATATAGCAGAAAATAAGAATCGATTGGGCAATCTACTAAAAACTCTCTCAAGAAGAATCACCGGACAGAGAGGTCCAATACAAAAATTAGGAAAATGTAACAATACTACACTTCCTTATGTAGATCCTGGTTGGGAAGCACGTGTGTTGGGATAGCTGTCGATGTGAAGATCTCAAATGTGGCGATTACTTAGATGCGATCTTGGTGCAGAAAAATCACAGCATGACAGACGTAGTGTAAGGGAGCAATAGAATTGAAAGAGGAAATAAATAGATAATTAATGATTGAGTGCATTGTTCGACATTTTTTTATAAGGCATTGGGGATGCCTCGGTCCATCCGGGGCGCTTCCATGCAAGCTGATCTAATCCGCCAACGTTGGCTTTTATCCTCTCCCAAGTGCCTCCAGTGACCTGAGCACCTCCGATGTGCTGACGTGGATGCACCATAATGAAGCCTCTCCCTTCGAGCTTATCAGCTTCGAGGCACCTCCAAATACCAGGGTGCCTCCAATGCTAATGTCTATCCACGCAGCTTATCCACTCTGGGTGCCTCTGTTCATCCGAGACGCCTAAAGTACTATTCACTTGGGGCGCCTTCAATAAACTAAGACACCTAGAGTAATGTTCATTCCATTTTATTTTTCACTTCAAGCTCCTACAAAACATGTTAGTACAAAAATACCTGTAAAATAGGGTTAAAACAAATGCACGAATAGTTGTATTTTTATGACTTAGATTCTGTCTAACCAAGACTAGGATCTAGTCTGGGTCTCAACTTAGATTTTCAAATTGTATCTAAGTTAGACCACCTCTAGTCCCACTAGGACTCATCCTCACTAGATTTCTCTCCTCCAATTGCTTACCTTACCATTTGTAAAACTACTTTACTTGACGTCTGATCTCCTGATCCACTAGGTCTTCCTGCCAGATTTTCATCTGGACTTCAGCCAATCATCTAGTCCTACTGACCCGATTGGACTTCCTGCCAGATGTTTGATCCTCTCTAATCTATCTAGACTTCTTGTCAGTTATCTAGTCCTCCTGACCTAACTAGACTTCAGCTTGTTATATGGTCATCTAGACCCGTCTGCACACTTAATCCAATATAAAAAAATATATGATTTAACTTTAATCTTTTGTCATACATTAAAACCTGAGTTTGATTATTAGTGCCAACTACACCAATAATCTCCCCCTTTTTGATGTAATAACAACTCGGGTTAAAGTTAGGAAAATAAAGTTTATCTAACTAAGTGAGTGAACATGATTATATAAGAAAAAATAAAAGTTTATTTTAGTTGTTTGATTTTCTTTAATCTTAACCCTTATCCTCCCCCTTTGACATACATCAAAGACTCAACATGCAAAGCATAAATAAATAAATAAATAAATACACAACAAATAGACTAATGAGCATGGTCACTAAAGAAGTCAAACATAGCAGTCAGATAATAGGAAGTCAAGATGCAACCATATATAAGTAAAACAGGACAAGATAAAATAGATATCAAGTCTAAGACTCGTCAACTAGTGATGGTGGAGGTGGTGGAGGATGAGTCGAGTTCAATGAATGGATGAGGTCTTCCATCCTCTGATATCCGATAGTGACATCCTCATGAAGATCGAAAAATGATTGCTCGACTCGTGATGCTGACTCTTCTAGCCTAGAGACTCGCTCCTCCAAGGTTGGGGACAGTGGGAAGTGGGGTAAGCTGAGGTATGTTGGAGAGATCAAAATATGGTATCTCATCCTCCTCCTCCTCAGCTGGTACAAGTGGTGGGACACCCCCTTTCTAGGATAGATCCCCCTGAGCATCAACCTCTATATGAGCTAAGGATAACTACCTATGCCCTATGATGTCATACTCACTCAAGGGAGTGAGTGTTGTAGGATTGAAAAGAGCACTAGAGGGGGGGATGAATAGCGTGTATCGCTTTTTCACACTTTTTTTAGAAACTCGAGTATGCAGCGGAATAAAAAGAAATGGGAAGAAGAACAAGGCAAAACAAAAGGTAGCATGCTTGTTTTTTACTTGATTCACCGGCTGGCGAGGGCTAGTCCAAGGCCCGCACCCAAATGAGTGCTTTCGATGGGCAATTCACTATCAGTTTGAATAATACAAGAATATAGAATTAAAAGTATAAGTAAATACAATTATACCAATGACTATAAAGTAAGAACTTGAGCATAATCATCGGTGCAGCGTTACGACATCGTGGAGAGCTTTTCAGAGCAGTGCGCGAGTACGGAAGTTGTGTAGAATCCTTGTCCAGAGTTGTTGGTCGAGTCTTCTTTTATTGACTCATCCAGGCGCCTCTATTCCCATTGAGGCGCCTCTATCAGAGTTGATCCAATTGGATCTGAGTTAGTCGCTGCTTATCCATCTCCAAGCGCCTCAATATCTTTGAGGTACCTCAATCACTGACGTGGCTTGATCTGATCGCAGCGTGACTCTAGCGAGTCTATCCCAACCCAGGCGCCTCAATCCCTTTGAGGCGCCTGGTTGCTGACGTGTGCCATCCAACTATAGGCTGCCACCTCATCCTGCTTCACGCTGAGGTCATTGAGGCGCCTCAATCCCTTTGAGGTGCCTAGTCAGCAATTTTCAGGCTTCAGCTTCTGCATCATAATGTCAGCATAAACAAAATATATAGTATAAGAAATAATGTTTGACAGTCTCAAGACTATCCGGTTCTGACTTTTTGATTTCCCGTGAAACCCTATGTCTAATCGACGCCTATTGTTCCCTCAACGAGGAACGTGTCCTCACCTACTCCTCTCAGGAGATTTTACCTATTGCCAAATATCTGGACCTCTAGACTATTTGGACTTTCGCTCAACATTCGATCTCGACTTTCGGTACATTTCGCTAGACGTCCGATCCTCGACCTGCCTAGACTCCTGCCTAGTGTCCTAGACCCCTAGGGTTTTCCGTCTAGTGTCCTCGATCTGGCAAGACTTTTGCCGAGTCCCCCAGACTAGGACTTCATTGCCCAATCTCCCTGATCAGGACTTCTTGCCCAGTCCAACTGATCAGGACTTCGTTGCCTAGCCTCAACTAGAACTTTCACCTTGCCTAAGTTCCCTTAGGACTTTCTGCTTGAGCTTCCTGCACACTTAGTCAGACTCATTAGATAACAACAACCTTAACTTTCAATATTTGTCATCTATCAAAATATAGGTTCGATTAGCTGGTGCTTCCAGCACCAACAAATGCCACTTATTGGTGTTTATCCCTAGTGTGTGAAACAAAGATGTCAAAATGTGACAATATAACATGTGTATTCTCTTACGAGTAATAATGTTGGATGATGTTATGAAACATATGGAGACTAATATCTATATTTAATCTTTGGCATAATACATAAAGAAATAATGAGTGAGATGGATGTATCATCGCAACATCTCTGATGTCACTAGCAAAATGCATGCAACCAAGACTCTATATAGGACATAGTTATATACCCTTAGTGAAAGTGATATGAAGTCAGTCATAGTGGGAACCCTCTCCTCCCCATAAAAATATAAATGGATAGTATCCAAAGTGATGTGGGAGTAGGGCTCACCGAAGGGCATCTCCCTATGAGGGTAGCACAGAAATGGGCAAGTTGACTGTCTAAGTCCTAAGTGTGCACTCAGGACTGATGGGGAGAATGTGATATCTCTCGTAGAAACTCTGGAAGAGTAGGTCACATCGTCAATCTTTACTAGGTTATTGTAGAACTCGGCACCTAATACTATGTTAATCGAGTGGCTACAATAAACTAGTCAGTCGAGACCATAGTAGTCAATGATCTCGATGATCCCATGTAATGTATAGTAAAAAATGATCTACTTAGATACCTAGTCTTAAGTGGAATATTATGAGTGGTAAATCTAAGTCTAAGATACTCAGTAGGGAATCGACTATCACTGGAAGGGATTTCAATAGTAGCAATGGTAGGCGGGTTAAAAGTCCATGTTTTCCTAAACAAATATATATTTAAATAAGATAAAATTGCTTTAATTCAACGAGATTTGAGGTTAGGGGTTACCTAGGAGGTATTTTGTCGAAAATGATGATCTAGACTGCTAGACCGCGAAACAAACTCTAAATGGGGATGAAAAAACCATTGGAAATGCGTGAGAGGCACATGGAGCTATTTGCTCCCAGTGCTTATAAAAACTCACTCGAGTCACCACCGTTGGATGAGGGCGCTTCGGGTCACTTGAGTCTAGGCGCCTCAGATTGACTGGGGTGTCTTGGATGCATTTTGGTGGGATTTTTCCCGCCTTGTGCAGGGGCACCTTGGTTTCACTGAGGTGCCCTCGTTTACAATACGAGGCACCCTAGATGAACCAAGGCGCCTCCTATAGGTTGATTTTTTTTGGGTTTATATATGTTAGAATTTTTTAATTAAATTTGGTTTGTATTAACTTATAATTGTTTAGGTAATTATTCATTTAAGTTTAGTTAGTTAAATTTTGGTTTGTTAATTAGATGATAAATTTAAGTTTGTTAATTATTTTAAGTTTAGTTTATTGATTAGTTTAAGGTTCTTTTGTTAATTAATTTAAGTTTAGTTTGATTAGTCTAAAATAATTTTTTAAAAGATTTTAAGATGATTTTTTAAAAGGATTTTTAAAATGATTTTTAAAGGATGATTTTTTTAAAGGATTTTGAAAATGATTTTTTTAAGGATTTTTAAAATGAGTTTTTTTAAAAGAATTTTTAAAGTGATTTTTAAGAGAATTTTTTAAAAGGTTTATTTATTTATTTATTTATTTATTATTATTATTCACCTTGGTTGTATCGGGGTGTCTCCAATCAATAGGCTGAGGGTACCCTGGATCAACCGGGGTGCCTTCAATCGAGAGTTTAATGGCTCGAGGATGAATTAAAATTTTTAGCAGACCTTTTACTTAAAAAAAATACACATTTATTTAGAAAATTGTCCTTTGATAAATGTCTAATTTCATCCGACTTACATGATATGGAAGATCAATAAGTCTTATGATGAAGTAAGCCACAAGTGGTTGATTTTTGCAACAACAAAAAAACCCTTTTTATCTACATCTAGAACCTGAGGTAGACCCTATGCATCTCACACCAGTCTAAGTTTCTCAGTACACAAACAAAATAAGTCCTAGGTGCTTATGAGCTGTCAAGACTTCTAAATCTATGGGAACATAGATTCTAGGGTTCTTACCTAGGCTAAATCTAAACTATTTGTCATGTTTATTAAAATATATATATATATATATATATATAAATCTTTTGTAGTAAAAATATGAAGAATTTTATTTTTATTTTGTGAATAATAAATAATGAATGATAGCAATAAGTCCTACTCTATTACACACATTCCTAGTTGTCGTCGTAAATTACTAAACTCGGATTCCGATAGTGGTTTAGTGAATATGTCAGCCAAGTTTGATTTAGACTCAACATAGTTAAGTTCAACATCTCTTTTGACAAAATGATCCCTAACAAAGTGGTGCTTAATTTCTATGTTTTTAGTTCTAGAATGATGTATAGGGGTTTTTTGTTAATTTAATTGAGCTTATATTATCAATACAATTTTTAACATTTGAGTATTTTAAGTTAAAATATTTTAATGTATGCATCATCCATAGTATTTGTGCAACACATTCACCCATAGCAACATATTCTACCTCAGTAGTAGATAAGGCAACACAATGTTGCTTTCTACTAAACCAACTAATAAGTGATGGTCCAAGTAGTTGACATCCACCACTCGTATTTTTTTTGTTTAACTTACATCTGGCATAATCTGAGTCAGAAAATCTTATAAATTCAAAATTAGTTGTCCTGGGGTACCACATTCCTGCATTAATTGTTCCTTTTAGGTATTTAAAAATTCTTTTAACATTAGTTAGGTGAGATTCCTTATCACATGTTTGATATCTTGCGTACATACTAACCGCAAATAAAATGTCAGGTCGGCTTGCAGTTAGATATAGTAAGCTACCTATGACACTTCTATAGTATTTAAGGTCAACTAGTTTTTCATTTGGATCACTGTCTTGTTGGGGTTTTGGGTGCATGCATGATGGGTGTTTTCAAAAAACAAATAGTGGAAGCAAAATAATTTCATAAATTATTACATCATACATCACACACAACCATAGGATTACACATGCGCAAGACAAAACAATAGGATAAAATACGTTAAGAGGTTATACTCGTGAGTTCGTTATCGAACTTTGTAGAGAGCATTTAGCTAGCCTCTATCGGTATACACACCAAGATACCTTCTAGACAACTCCTTGAGCAACAACCTTTCATCTCTAATCGGTACAAGCTGAGCGTGGAGATGATGCGATCCGAGAGAGAGATTCCGGCTCGACTTGGTATTCGACGGCATAAGGCAACCCGACGACACCAAGAGTGGTGAACGGCAACCATATAGCTATTGTTTGGAGGTTGGAAACCTCATTTCAGATGAGGGGCAATAGGTCCGGCGACGACAAAACATGGCAACAACCATTGCTGCTAGAGGTAGCCGCACGACATGACGTTCCTGCTATTGTTCCGGCAACACCTTTGGGTAGTAGCAAGGTGCCGACAGTAGCATCCCTTGGGTAGCATCAAGGTGTCGATGACAGTATTAAGGTGGATGTGGCGGTTAACTTGCTGGGCTACACAACACTTGGCCGAAGCAGCAAGTTGGCCACCGGCAGCAGCAAGGTGGAGGCGACAATTGGCTTGTTGGGTAGCACAACACTTGACCAGAGCAGTAGGTTGGCCGGTGATAGAAACTTGTTGGGTGGCGGCTGCAAGCTTGAGCCGACAGCTTCCTTCTAGCTGGGCGGCGGCATAAGGAGGAGCTTCCTCCTTGTGGTCGACGGCTTAGAGGGAGGAAGGAGAGAGTCTAAAATCCTTGGTTAGTTGAATCTAATTCAATTAATTCAATTTTTCTCTTATCTATATCTATATATAGATCTCCAACTGGGTTTGAAGAGCAAGTCCAAACCTATACCCATTAAGCCATCCTGATATGCTTGCTTGAAGTTTTGTTCAAAACCAAACCATCTTTGTTTAAACCAAACCAATTTTGGTTTATCACTTAAACCATAGAAGGACCAATTCATTTTCAAAAGACGTGGGCCATTCACGCTTCCGTTTCAACAAATATCTTCCATATTTGTCCTTCCATTTAGTCCAACCAAACTTAATCTCTTTTAATCAGAGAATCATATTCTCTAACTTGTTTTATGTCTTTCGGATATACTCGTAGTGGGTGTGAACCAATAGGTTCCCGGTAATGTTAGTCATTCATAATTAACCATTAATTATGAATTGATCATGAGTGACACCTAGTAGTATATCATGACCCCCAATTGACCGAAAAGTCAATTGTTGATTCCAAAACCACTTCTGAATTCTTTAGCAGCTATAATGAGTTGTACCGCGTTCTTTTCACTCATCTTATACCCACTTGATTTAGGACATGGTCTATGTGTTAGTCCGCACTAGGTTGACTATGTTACACCTAGCCCAAGTAATACTTTCTTATCTTGTGGATTCAAATTATTCATACATGTGTCCAAGAGTGCTATACTCTTGACATGTATTGCTTTAGCCAAAGATTTTAAGTAACAATCCTGATAAGTGACCATAGGATATACGTCTTCTTAAACAAGGAGTGGTCAATCCTTTGTGGGCAATTCAACCACCTTCGGGCACTTCAAACTTATACCCAATTAACCCGAGTCCACAACTCTAAGGAGATGCTTGCTTAAGATGTCAAAGTTTTCATGACCAAGATGACTTGAATACCTAAAGTCAAAGGAAACTTTCTCTTAAGCTGCAATGAGCTCATCATTGACATATCCATATATGTACAGACCTGTATGAAGTCTCATGGCAGGTTACTCCAATAAATTAGTTACCTTTAACTAGCATCCACATTTAACTTTTGACATCTCAATGTCTCTAGCCATTGAGGAGTGATTGCTTGGTTAAACCAAGGAGTATAACACATGCTAGTTTCACAGAATCGATGATATCTGAACCCATCAATTCATCAACTAGGGATGTTTAAATACATTCATAATTACACATGTAGAGATGCTTACTAGTTGTGATCCAATCACAAGTTCTCTCATGCTATAAATTGTATTGTGAACATTCAGTAAGTGAGTTTAAGATCCAATCATACACATAAATAATGTGCACTCAGATAATAAATTATTTATTTATCCAACAAATAGTACATATCATAAGGTGATTGCCTTAGGATACCTCTCAAATATAACATACTCCCACTTGGCCAAATGTCAATTGCCATGGTATCCAATATTATAATTCTGGACATGACTCTCAAACTTACTTTGTGGTAGAGCCTTTGTCAAAGGATTTGCTAAGTTCCTTTCGGTGAGAATCTTCTCGATTTGTATTTCATTCATACTAATGATCTCTGATCAAATGATAGCGGCGAAGCACATGTTTATATCGTTGGTGAGACCTGGGTTCCTTTGCCTAAGCAATGGCTCCAGTGTTGTCACAGTAAACTGGTAACACTTAAAAGAATGGTCAGAACCACTCCTAGTTCAGAGATGAACTTCTTGATTCAAACCACTTCCTTTGATGCTTCAAAAGCTACAAAGTATTCCGCCTCAATAGTAGAATCCACAATGGTGTCTTACTTGGAACTTTTCCAACTTATTGCGCTTCCATTAAATGTGAATATGTATCCAAACTAGAACTTAGAGTCATCCTTGTTTGTTTGGAAGCTGACATCAGTATACCCGCGAGTAAACATATCACCATCTTCATATACCAAGAACACATCTTTAGTTCTTCTCAAGTATTTAAGGATTGCCTTGATAGCCGCCCAATGATCCATGCCTAGATCTGATTGGTATCTGCTCATGACACTCAGAGCGTATGATAAATCGGGCCTGATACATAACATAGCATACATGATAAATCCTATCACTAATGCATAGGGTGTCATACTCATGCAAATCCTCTCATCTTCCGTGTGTGGGCACATAGACTTTGAAAAGTGAATCCCATGCTGCATGAGTATATAACCTTTCTTGGTTTCATCCATGCTAAACCATTTTAGCACTTTGTCTATATATGTAGACTATGAAAGACCAAACAACCATTTTGATCTATCTCTATAGATCTTAATCTCGAGGATATAAGTTTCTTCTCCCTTGTCTTTCATGGAGAATGTTTTGGACAACCAACCCTTAATTAACTGTAGAACATGCACATCATTTCTTATAAGCAATATGTCGTCAATATACAACACTAGGAATACGACCACACTTCCACTAACCTTCTTGTACACATAAGGTTCATCAGGATTTTGTGATAAATCAAACTCTTTGATTGCCTCATCAAAACGGATATTCCAACTCCTAGATGTTTGCTTCAATCATAAATGGGTCACTGAAGCTTGCATACTTTATTTTTATCAACATATGTGAAAACCTCGGGTTGTATCATATACACCTCTCAAATAGATTTTCATTGAGAAAAGTCATTATCACATCCATTTGACATATCTCATAATCATAATGAGATACAATGGCAAGGAGTATCCGAATGGATTTAAACATAACTACTAGTGAGAAAGTTTCTTCATAGTCAACACGTGCCTTTGATGATAGCCTTTCACCACTAATCTTGCTTTCTAGGTTATTTCATTACCATCCATGTCAAAAATTTTTTCACTTGCACCCGATAGGCGTGATGCCTTCAAGTGGGTCTACCAAGTTCCAAACTTGGTTTTCGTCTATGGAATCTATTTCTGACTATATGACTGCTAGCGACTTGTCCCTTTCTGAACTTTTCATAACTTCCTCATAATCAGTAGGTTCCTCATCCTAAATGAGCAACA
>JBBUKS010007438.1:0-12520 GCA_038050645.1 Hedychium gardnerianum | reverse complement strand
ATTGTGTATTCAGAAAATTGTCCGCCGTACAGGGGAGGTGCTGTCCGATTTTCGTCGGATAAATACCCTCCCGGGGCATGACACGTTATCATCATTGATCAAGATCCTTCTATGACGAAAGTCATTGCACAAGTTTTCCCACAAATAGTGCATCGATATTGTTTATGACATATACTGAATAAATTTCCAAATAAATTATACCCTTTGACTTTTTAAAACTACTATCAAAGCATAAATAATGTCATTACAAATTATACAACACTTGATGAATTTGAGAAGTCATGGGAAGAGATTATCAAGTGTGCTAACTTGGAGAAAAATGATTAGTTGCCATTGATGTATGAATTGTGATATAAGTGAGTGCTAGTTTATTTTAGTTATAAGTTATTGCTAGTTATATTTCGCAAATTGAAATATATTATGATTTTCCTATATGCTATATATCCTGAATCTAAATTTGTTGAAGTTAGATAGGATTGCTAACTTCTTCTATTCATGTAAAACTAGAACATTCTCATGCTTTATGATTTCACATGAAAAACTAAGTCTTTTAATAGTTAAAAAGTAGATTGGTTTAAGCCTTTTATGATTTTATTTTAGTGTATCCGAATGCAAATATTTTCAGGCTCACAAAGGATAGAGACTTTGAAAAATCATTTTGATATGAAGAATAAATTCGAAAATTCATTTTGTATAAAACATGCATTATTTTATAGTTATTGTAATTTGTTTACATTGATTTACATTACATACAGGTTTATATATGAGCACTAGACATGCCCCATATCCCAGTAAATGAGGGCATATTTGGACTCCCTTGAGCCATGTGAACCCACAAGACTTGGAATGAGTTCGATCTGAGCTCTCTAAATTCATCAATAGGTTTCGACCAAAACCTATTGATTAACCTAGGGGGCTTGGAATTCTAAAAATTTGTCATGAGATGGAAGGGGTGAGTGTTTAGAATGTATTTATGACCTCCAACCATAATTCTGAGTCTCTCACAAGAAGCTATGACCGTGTACCAAGTGACACGATTCATGGTACTGGTCTTACAAAACCAGCACCACATTGGTGCTGGTCTTGCAAAATCAGCACCAACGTGACCATGAGTTCTCATCAGAAAGTTTGATGTTGGTTTTTAAAGATCAGTACCATTGTGTATAAAAAAATTGAAATCATTTGGATTAATGATGAAAAGTTCTTAAAACAGTAAATGAGGGCATATTTGAACTCCCGGGAGGCATATGAACCCACAGGACTTAGAATGAGTCTGGTTTGAGCTCTCTATATCCATCGATGGATTTTGATCGAAACCCATTGATTGACTCAGGGGACTTGGAATTTTGAAATTTTAGTATATGATGGAAGGAGTAATTGTCTAGGATGTATATATGACCTCCAACCATGGTTTTAAGCATCCCACAAGAAGCTATGACCATGTGCCAAGTGATACGAACATTGGTGCTGGTCTTGCACAACCAGTACTACCTTGGTGCTGGTCTTGCAAAACCAGCACCAATGTGACCATGAGTTCTCATTAGAGAGTTTGGTGCTAGTTTTGCAAGAATAGCACCAACATGGTGCCAGTACCACTATGTACAAAAAGATTAAAATCATTTGAGTCAATGATGGGAAGGTCTTAAAATGGTAAATGAGGACATATTTGGACTCTCGGGAGGCATGTGAACCCATATGACTTGGAATAAGTCCGATCTGAGATCTCTAAGTCCAACAATGAGTTTTGACAGAACCCATTGATTAACTTGGGGGCTTGAAATTCTAAAATTTTGACATGAGATGGAAGGGTTGAGTGTCTAGGATGTATATATGATCTCCAACCATGGTTATGAGCCTCCCATAAGAAGTTATGGTCGCATGCCAAGTGGCACGGATCATGACACTGATCATGAAAAATCAGTACCAATGTGGTGCTCTCTTTGCATATCAACACCACCATGCCAATGACATTGTGTATTATATTTGGCTATGCAGTAAATTGATTCTTGTGATAATTCAGTATAAATTTCCCATTTGATACACAAAAATCTTCAATACTTGATTAACAATATTATTAACACTAAATCAACCATATCACAAGTATTTCATTACATTTACCACGACACGACATTTACTAAGATAGTTACAAATACAATATAAAAATCGCACAAGACTGATGAAACCTTAGCTCTGCTATATTTTACAATACAGATATACAAGTAACATAAGTACACAATATTAGTTTTACAATGCCTACCGGAGTTTTCATGTTACAACACAATGGATAATTAGACTGAAAATATTGAGAACTTATCCCTCAAAATTGATACTGATACATCTATTCTAAAAAATTTTATGTCTGCCTGTTTGAAGTTCATCTTCAGATCATATAGTAAACATCTAATGCATTGCATCACAAAGAATCACAGTCATTACTGTAAATAACATGAGCAATTTAGTATTTCAAATTTAAGTTAAACTTACATATTCACACTGATTCTCTTATACTTACTTGGCTTCTGTGGACAAATCAACTATTACACATGCCCATTTGTCAAAGGGATGGTGATATTCTAAATGAGGATGAATAGCAGCAAGTTTCTCACAAGAAAATTCTTTTAATTTGGATACTTATAAGAATGAAATAAAAAAACTATCATAACTATAATTTATAATGCAATACTAACATAAAAAAGAAATATTGTATTCTCACCAATCCTTCAAAATCTAACAATGATTTACCATTATGTTCAAGAGAGTTGTAATGATTGAAAGTCATTGCTTTTGTGTCGATAGACTGTTGTGAAAGTGTGCATAACCAGTGATAATAGGTATAAAAATATACCTAACCCCTTCCTCTACTATATCGATCTTTATGATTTGTGTAGTGGCAGTCTTCCATAAAAATTTTGATGTTGACTACAATTGTGTAAAGAGATATATAAGCCTTATCTACTATAGAAGCTGAATATATAGCCATGGGTGAATGTGTTGCCCAACTATTATGGATGTCACATACCTGAAAGACTTCAACTTAGATTACAAAAATATTAAAACTTTTATTGATAACATAAGTTCTATCAACTTAACTAAAAATCCAGTACATCACTCAAGAACCAAACATATTGAAGTTAAACACCACTTTGTTAGAGATCATGTTACAAAAGGAAATATTGAACTTAATTACATTAAATCAAAATCCAACCTAGTGGACATATTTACTAAACCATTGCCTAAATCTAAATTTAGTAATCTCATACGACAACTAGGAATGTGTTTTATAGAATAGATTTTTTAAAATAATCATGCTTTTCAGAATTTGTTTAGAATTTTTCAAAATGTTATTTACTTATAATTTTCGAAACCTATACTTTTTCAAAAACTATTTACTTGTAGTTTTCAAATCTTATATGGAACTAGCCTAGGTCTTACCATGTACAGCATGCACCTATAGATTTAGGTAGCCAGCATCTCAGAAGCACATTAGGGTTTCTTGCTTGTGTATTGAGAAATATAGAATAGAGTGAGATGCTTAGGACTTAGCCCAGATTTCATATATTTATTTCTGTGCATCGCTATAATTCAAGGGCTTTAAACAAAAATTAATTAAGTTGAGAACTAGATTGAACCTATCACTCAACATGACTAACCTTAGCCAAAAGTTGATATCTTATGATAAACAGCTAAAACAAAAGTTGGACATTTCAAAATAAGGACAATTTCCTAGTTATTTTTTTAAGTATTTTTCAAAAATTATACATGTCATATCCTGCTTGCACTTTAGGATGCATTTTCTCAAATATAAATGTCAAATTAAGGAGGAACATTTGTATTTTTCAGATGTTTTCAAAATTATTCTTGTAAAATTTTCATATTTTTCTAAGTCATTTTCAAAATATCATTCTTTCATAATTGTTTTTCAAAATTTACTAAGTTATTTTCAAAATATCATTTACAAAACTGCCTTTTAAAAAAAAATTAAAAAACCATTTTTGAAATTTTCCTTTAAAAATTGTTCCTTAAAATTCTTTTTCTAAAGATAGTTTTCGAAATTGTATTTTCAAAATTATTTCTCAAAATATTTCAAGTTATTTTGAAAAACTATTTTTGAAACTCTTCTTTAAAATAGTTATTCAAAATTTTCTAACTTATTTTCGAAAATCCAAAATTATTTTAAATTTTTTTTAAGTTATCTTCAAAGACTTAAAAAATTTCAAATCTTTGACTTGTATTTTCTTAAAATTTTCTAAGTTATAAATATAATGAGAAAAATATAGTACAAGTTTAGTTGCTATGAACCCAATTTTTGTTGTGTGTCAAAGGGGGAGAGATATTGAATTCAGGGAGGAGAGTTTAATTTGAGGGGGAGCTCTGTTATTACTTAATCTGAATTCATTATTTAACTTAACTTTAAACCTGAATTACCAAACATCAAAAAGGGGGAGATTGTTAGTGCAGAAGCACCAGAAGCAAACCTATGTTTTGATGTTGTCAAAGGTTCAAAGTTAAGTCTTATTGTTATCTGATGAACTAATCCAATGTGCAGGATTTCAATTCTGAAAGTCCTAGTAGGTTTGGAGGACCCGATACTAGGCAAGGAAGTCTTAGAAGATCATGGAACCAGGCAAGAAGTCTAAATGGGTCAAGAGGACCTGACATCTGGCAGGAGGATTCGATAGGTCTGGACGACCTGATATCGAATCAAGTGGAAGACCTGAAAGGCCGATTTGATGTTGAACAAAGTCCAAACAGGTCTGGAGGACCCGATGTTTGGCAAGTGAGTTGAGGTAAGTACCTGGAGTTAGTGCAGTGAGGTTGTGTCCTAGTGGGACAAACCTTAAGCGCTGATCCAACTAAAGAAACCAATGGAGGTTTCTAAGTTAAGATAAGGATAGTTCTAACTGTCATATTCATGCATACTTATATTGGTCTAACATCTGTTTTGTAGGACTTCTATTATTATTTCCTATGCTAACTCTGTTTTGCAAATGAAAACAAAGTCTGATTTAAAGTGGGTTCGTTCGAATGAACAGGAGGTTCAGTCGACCGATCAAGCTTACGTGGACAAGATCAGATTCAGTTCGGTAGAAATGGAATTAACTAGGATCAGTCGACTGATCCAAGGGATCAATCGACCGATCAAATAAGGCAATAAATAGCTATCAGATCGAATCAACACAGAAAAGGTAAACATAGGGATCAGTTGACTGATCAACTGGATCAGTCGACCGATCAAGCATTATTTCCGGGATTGAACGGATCAGATTAGAGCAAAGAAGGAAGGGTGCGGGTTCAGTCGACGGATAGGAGGATCAGTCAACTGAAAGGATTAGTTGACTGATTGATTTTTCAGTCAACGGAACACAACCTATAAAAGAAGCCCTCGGGGTTCAAGCCGACGACAACTACTCCCTACTCTTCATCGTGTTACGATTGTTGCTCTTCGTTCAAGATCATCTGCTACAACACTGCAAAGCATACCGACACCTACTGTAATGCCCCGAGAGTATACTTATCTGTCAAAAAACGAATAGCACTTCCCTTTTAATAATCACAAATTCCAAGTACACAACCATGCAGTTGATAATAAAATCAAACCACGCAATTTTATCATCAAATAATAACTCAACATGTAAGAAGACAACCCATACACAGGTAAAAACATAAAGTCCATGCCGACACAACTTAACATCACAATAAACAGTCTAAATTGAAAACCAAATGGGAACCCAAATCCCACAATATAATTTACTCATTACAACATAAATACAGAAACCAAATGAAGTAAAGAGTAAAAAAATTTAAAATGTAGAAAGAAACCCTCCATGTGACGTAGGACAGACAGACAGGATATCCCAGCGACATATAGGTCATCTGTCTGATACCCGAAACAATAAACAAACACAAAGGTAGTGAGTCCAAATGACTCCGCGGCTATAAGAAATATAGTGCATGATAAAAATAATAGTAAGGGATCAAGGTACATACAATCTCTTTTAAAAAAAACTCTACCATGTATATATAATCAAGTATCGTACATATGATCAACTTTGTAGGTATAAAACTCCAATCTCCAACTAACATAACAATGTTACTAACTATACTAACATAGTCCGATATTTGGTATAAAACCTAACACTAATCTATGAGCTATCACAGACACAGGTGAGTCATATATATATATACATATAAAATCCCTTGAGTGCACAATCATAACATGCAAGTGCAACAGATATCAAATACATATTCAAAGCATGGTCACTCCGGCGAACTCCTCCAGCTACCACAACATCTGTGTGGCTAAGGGGGGCGGGATGGTGACACTGATTGCACTCTAGCTACCACTACTTTGAGGGGCCGAGTGGTCAGGATGTAGGGTACCTATCTAGCTACAACAAGAGGTCTCTATCGGCACAATGCTCCAGCTACCACTACCTAAGTGGCCGAGCGATACGACAAGACAAACTGCTCCACTCCAGACCACTACCTAAGTGGCTGAGTTGGTAGGAATATTACTGACGATTCTCTCGACCACAAGGGAGACAATGGTCGTCAGTATGTAATTGGTATGTAGTGCATAATGAAATGAGCATCATACACATGAGCAAGCATCACATACAGATATATACCATAACACAGTATAATAAACTCACATAGGGCGGACACCTATGAAACACATCATATACGTGTGTAACGATCTACGATGCACATCATACACATATGCACCAGACAACAATATATCCAGTAATAAAATGACATAAACACATATGAATTCAATTCCTATGAAACACACCATAAACGTGTGTAACGACCTACAATGCATATCATACACGTATGCACTCAACTATGATATACATTATACACGTGTGTACCACTACTAATCATGGATAATCAAAATACGAGACTGCATGGATAATCAAAATAGACTAATTCCAAGATCAAGTATGTAAGCATCCAAAGTAAAAAAATAACATGAATAGATTAGATTTAAGGTAATCCAAATTACCTATCAAATTCATAATACTCATGCACTAAGTACAAAGTATTAAAAGAGACAAAGATAGAAGTATCCGCCTCAAGAGTAGATCGTGCTCTAAAAATCCTCAGAGCCAGTGCTCCGTCTCGTATCCCGAGCCTATAAGTAGAATTATGAAACTACTTTAGTGCTAGAATATAAGTAAGAATCAAAACTCACTAATTAATTTAGGTGAGTAAATTGTCTAATCATTCTTGTTTAGCTAACCCCTTAATTAACAACTTAAGAAGTTAAAAATTCCTAGGTATCATCATGTATAAATTTTAATATATAATTACAAGGCTAATTAATTATAGAGACTCTTTAACTATATGACTTAACTCATCTAAATAAATATAACAACTGCTAACTTCACATAATAAGTAAATCCAACAAGATGAACCCTAATAGCAATTCCAAGCATTCACAGATTTCTTTCTATCATTTCTATATATCTTCATCCAATGGTTCAAGGATAGCATAACAAACACTAAACAAAAATCACATATCTACATGACGAGAATCATTACATCCTTCAAATCCAAACCCTAGCTTTAAGCCAAATAAATTCCAATATTAGCTAATCCACCAGACTAGATTCCATGTTAATAATTCAAGCTACATCAAAACTTTCCAATTCCAAAAATAGTATAACACTGATCATGAAACTACTTACCACTATTAATCATACCACAACATCAAATTTAGGAGGAATATAACATGTCTTGCATCCAAGCAACCACAATATAACTACACTCATTTTGAATTCATAACCCAAATCAACTCAACATAGTTATACTAAACCAAATTCTTCATTCAAACCGATTACACCAATCATATCACATTTCTTAAACCAAATTCTAAATACATTACCAATCCAATTAGTATAAATTCAATCTCGTCTTCTAACCTAACACCCCTTAATCATAGATGTAGACATATATATGCAAGAACAACATAGTTACATAAACTAAATTCACTACCCATCATACCTCCTTTTAATTCAAACAAACAATCCAAATTCACATATCACAAACCCTAATTGATACCAAAATTCTTCATTCCAAAAATCTAAGCATTCCCAGATTACTAAGCAAGCAACAATCTAACTACACCGAAACATATCCTCCACCCAAAATAGTTACACAACTACATGAATCAATCCTATAACTAAATAATCTCAAGATGATTAACAAGCATCAATTCAACACTAATCACCTCTTACCTCATTGGTGGTGGCTGCCGGTAGGCCTCAGATGGTCGGAACAGTAACAAAGCACAACAACATAGTGAAGTGGCCGGACAAAATTGTTAGCAGTGGCGAGGTGGTTGGATCAGAGAGTAGCTGGAGAAAACACAGGGATTTGACTCATTGTGGCAAGATGGCTGGATCTGCCGGAACAGGGATGGCAGAAAGATCAATGAAGGTGGCCGGAATGTATTAGATTGAAACTAAAATTAGAACAAGAACAAGAGGATGAGATCTGACCTATACAGTGTCGGCTGATCTCTAGAGATGCAACCGAATCAAGGCTTGGTCACTCCGATCCAATTCTGGCCGTGGCCTATGGCATGGGATGGCCGACAATGATCTCCAAAGCAGAGGAACAGGGGTGCTGTTGGCGGAATCGAGAGGAAGAGAGTGGGCTCGGAGCTAACGCCTTTGGTCATGGCTTGACCTAGCAACGTCGGCTGCGACCACTGTGCTGGCCAGAGAGTTGGCCGACGTCAGTGGACACCGGTGGCTGATGGCGTCGGGAGAAGGGGCTCAGGTCGGCGGCAACACTCGTGAGGAGAAAAGGAAGGTCTCGGGAGAGAGTGGGGAAATGAGGGAGATTGGGGGAAGGAGATTAGGCTTAGGGAATTATTTAAACCTAAGTTTTCATTTAACACTAAGTTAATGAAACTCATTACTCCTAACCCCATTTAATCTCCCAAACTTTACTTTAATCAATTAACCCCTATTACCTTGGTATTCCAAAATAATTTACCCTCAACCCTAATAAATCCCATCCCCTAAAAGTGTTATATAAAATTGGTTTATATCCCAAAAAATTTCTAAAAATTTTCAAAAAAAATCCATTAGGTTATTTTCAAATTTTTAAGGCTTAAGTTTTTATTTTCCATATCTTACATACGAAACCATTTTCTATGTGTTCATAAAATTCTCCTGATTATAAAAATATCCTATGTTAAAATGATAATTTAAAATAATCAAATAATATGTGTTAACAAGAAAATAAAAATTATGCAATTTATTTGGAATGTTTGGAGATTTTTCTGGAATTAAACGGTGCTAATTAGAGAAGTTCACGGGGATATAAAGAATAATCTTTATAAAGCCTGTTCGAAATATCAATTAAACGAAAGTTGATTAGTTTAATTAAACATCAGGTTAAAATTAATTAACCTAAGTTGAAATATTAAACCCTAAGCTTAATTCCATCAAAACCTAAGTTGATTTAATCAAAGCCAAAGGAATGAATTATTAAAACCTAAGTTATAAAATATAAATATATTTCTAATTATCACTTCTCTTCTCCCGAACCTTTCTCCCAATTCTTGCTTGACAAACCTTCTTCATCATAGCCGACCAAGCTCCTCCTCCTCGAAACAACCAGCCGTAGCCTATCCCCAGCATCGCTGACAACAAAGATGCCATCGGCCAGCCTTGAGCAGTCCCCTCTTCTTCTTCTCTTCTTTCCCTTCTCGCATTGTCTCCGGCCAAACCATGACCACAGAGCAGGCCACTGCCCACCCCAAAGCAACCAAAGCATCGTCGACCATTGCTCACCCGATTCCCTTCACTTGAGCCTCGCCGTCGAGCGCTCCCACTCCCGATCAAGACGATCATCATCTTTCCCCGTTGCTGCCTTGCTCTTTCCCGGTCACAGATCTAGCCGATTCTATTGTTAGTTGTTGTCCAAGCCATTGTTGAACATCTCAGGGTGAAGGTAAGGGGAATTTTGTGAGAAAATTGGTGGTGTTGCTTGGATTCAGCTATCGATCAACCACTGTTGATGTTGCTTCAATCAACCCCCACTATTGGCAATCAAATTCCAGTGGAGGTATGGGTTTTTTTTTTGGTGTTTGTAAGTTGTGTAGTATTGTTGATGGTTGATTGAATGCTCTCTGTTTGTTTTTGGCCGGCCATCACCATTGAGGGGAAGAAGCTTTTGATCGGGCCACTTTTCTACCAGCTGCAATGACCACCTCCAACATGTATAAAATGAATTGTTGAATTAAATATTGTGTAGATGGTTGGTGTTTGTTTTGGTCACCTTGAGATGCATGGAGTGGACTATTGGATAGATATAAAAGGGGCTATGTAATTTTGTTGGGTGAAGATCTGTTGTGTTTGGTTAGTTTTATTCTAATATTATGAGTTGTTGTGTTAATACGTATATGTATTTGAATCTTCATTTGGATCAATTATTTTATAATGGGTTATGAGGTTATATGAGTTTATCATTAATGTGAGTTTAGCATTTTCATGGAGATGTTGATATGCCTATTGAGTCACGGAGAGTGGATTTAATGGGGTTTAAATTAGGATGTGGTAGATGAGTTTTGTTTGGCTAAATTTCCTTAAGATGTTGAATGGAGTTATGATCTAATTTTGTGATTAGTGGCTATTTGGAATAAGATGTATGGTAGATTTAAATTTTGAAATTGGAGTATGTCTTGTAAATTATCTTGAATTATTGAATTGGAGCTATGAATTGAATTAATGACTAGAAGTTTCTTCGTATAAGATATGGAATTTAGGGTTTGGTATTTTAATTGTGATGTTCATGTATGGATTATGTTCTTCCAATAAAACTTAGCGTGATAATTGTGAGTTAATTCCACAACTAATTGGGATTATGATGTGAGTAAGTGAAGGATAAATTTATTGGATTAATGAGAATAGATGTTGTTAGATTCGACAGCTAAATAATAACCAAATTTGAATTTTTGGGAATTTGTAGAAATTTTTTGGGCCTTAAATTGAATTCACAGGAGTTATTTAAATAAGTTACTATTTAAAAGAGAAGTTGATTGAGTTTATTTGCCTAAGTTTAAAACCTAAACCAAAGTTGAGTTATTTAAAACCCATCTCCAAAAACATCTCTCAGCCGACTACTCTTTCCCTCTTCCTCTAAGCAAACTCGATCTCCCTTCATTCTACCAAGCCGACATCGCCTTCTCCTCTGTTCCGATCAATTTCCTCTCGGCCAACTACTCATTCCCTCTTCCTCCCCGCAAACTCGATCTCCCTTCATTCTACCGAGCTAACATCGACTTCTCCTCTGTTCCGATCGATTTCCTCTCCTCACGCTTGCTCATCTTGCGCCGGCCACTCGTTCAACCTCCGAAAATCATCTTCAGAGCAGAGTTTTAATTGATGTTGGCACTCCTCACCACCGAGAAATTGTCGGCCGATTGAAGTCGCTACCAGGGTGGTTATTGAGGGTCACTAACGGTGGCTAGGACTTTAAGAGAGAAGTCACTTTCTCTGTAGCTCCTCAGCTCTAGTTCTTCTATCACCAACGATGTTTCCATCGACACCCTGTCACCAACGAGCCGCAACTGGATTCTCTGTAGATCATCAAAGCCAGAGTTCAAGGTTAGGGTAAGCTCTCTCCAAATCTTGCCTTTAGCACTTGTTAAGTGGATTTAAGGTCAGGGAAATTGATTTCTTTGATTTGGACAAATTGGGATAGAACCTAATCACCGGTCATTGGTGATAGATCATTTTTCTTCTTGGGAGGTTAGCCGTCGGTCACTAATACTGGGTCAGTTTAGATTTGTTCTGGATTAGATCAAAGTTAATCTTCTCAGCCGTCTGCCACATATAGACGAGGGAGGGAGAAGTTTCAATCATGATTATTGTATCTTTGACCATCATCTCTCTACCACATAACACAACGGTTTTTAAAAGAGGTAAACACTTTGTTAGGTTTTGGTGTTCTGGGGTGTTCATCATGAATTGGTGGGTTATTGTGTTGATTTTGGTATGTTTAGGTCATATCCATTGAATGGTAAACTTGGATGGTAGTATTTAAATTGATCTTCATATGTATAAATATACCTACTTTAAAACCAAATAATGTTAGGTTAAAAGTGAAAGTAAAATTTGATACTAGATTGGTGGGTATTGGATTTGGAATTCGACTTTTAGACATGTGGTATGTTAGAGTTGTTAAGACAAGTGCTAATTGGTGGATCTACTAAGTTAGTTAGGGCTTAATATTTTATTTATGTTGATCATAAATAAATTTAGTTCTTTAAATGAAAACATGGTCTAGTAATGGTAAATCCACTACTAATAGGAATTTGAATGTGGTTAAGTAATGGGGAGTTATATTGAATGATGTAAATGAGATAGCTCTTGCTAGAGATTCAATATTGGGTGTGTGGTGTTGATGGAGTAGAGTTAATGTTATTGGTTTCATGGATGACCTAATTGGATGAAACAATACCATCTGGGTTAGGGTTATAAGGTTGAAAGAACTCTTGTTC
>JBBUKS010007418.1:0-12520 GCA_038050645.1 Hedychium gardnerianum | reverse complement strand
TTTTAACTCATGTATTAAAGTAATCAACTTTAAGTTTTATTAAATGTGTTGTTGGTCCATGAGACATGACATGTTTAATTATAACATGCTAACCTACCCTAAACCATCTCGGAACATCACACTGAAGATATGCATGCCTTATTTCTAATCGAGTGATTAATATATTATCTCATTATACAACAACAACAATAATCAAGTCTTATCTCATTATATAATTATTATATAATTATTTAATAATTATATAACTAAAATTGTATAAGATAATCTTAGACGAAACGCATTCTTAATCTTGTTTAATAATATTCTCTTGTTCTCGATGGGTGGGATCACATTACGGGGAAATTTCGAGGGGGCCACCTCTTCAAATTCATCGATTCCATTGGTAGAACCGCGTCATCGATCGATGATCAAAGTCAACAGGCGGAAACACGTGACGAAACTCTTCCACCGCCTCGCTCTCATCCGATCTGACGGTGTAACTTCACTGGAATCCGATCAGCTCGTGATCCAACGGTGTTAGTTGATTGATCCGGCGGTCGCACGAGAACCCCCGAGACGCTCCCAGAAGAAGAAGAAGCAACCAGTGGCCTATAAAGGGCGTTGGAAGAACGGGCCTTCTCTCCTCGCCCGGAGACTTCGATCTGTTTTCCTTGTTCGGAGAGAGAGAGAGAGAGAGAGGAGAGAGAGAGAGATGGATGCGTTCTTCCAATCCCCATCTCAGTCCCATGGCGGATGGACTCGGAATTCCTTCAAAAATTTCGGTCAGATCCCTTCGAATGTTCAAAACCATATGATGCTGGTACGGATCGATGCCTTTTTCCCCTCTTATTTGGTTGTTGTCTTAAAGATCGGTTGTGTGTCTTTTGATATCGAATTAATTTCGTGATTTCGCCTCTTTCCCCCCTTTTCTTGTTTCTTAGGGTTTGCTCTAGTTCTTGCTGGAAATTATGATCTGTTTTCTGACTTCTCGATTGGGTTTGTGATCCAGGTTTACTTGACGCTATGTTGCGCTCTCGCGGCATCAGCGGCTGGAGCGTATCTCCACATTTTGATGAACGTTGGCGGATTTTTGACGATGATGGGTTGCGCTGGTAGCATCATGTGGCTGCTTTCCATGCCCCCATATGAAGAGGTGAGCTCTTCTTCGTGATCATCTGCTGCAGAGAAGATAAAGATCCCTTTTTTTTTTTTTTTCCTTTTGTTCATCTGTTCTTTCTTGCAACAGAAGAAGAGGTTTGGGCTTCTGATGGCAACATCTGTTTTCGAGGGGGCTTCCATTGGCCCTCTGATTGAGCTTGCCATTGAGTTCGACTCCAGGTACTGTTTTTTCTTTGTTAGTGTATGTAGCCTGATGATTTGATGATTTTTTTTCTTTCAATAAATCTTTTGCTTTGTATGCAGCAAGTTTACTTATATCTGATAAGTTGCTAGACGCGTTCAAGATATCTTCTTTGAAATATGCATATTGATATTTGGTCTTGTGAATTGTTTGAGTTGTATAGGTTGCTACCGGTTGAGATTGTATTTCTTACAAGATTATAAATTGAGAGCTATAACCAGTTGTTAACTAAATAGATAATGTCAGAGTTAGGTGGTCGACTTAAAGTTGATAGCTTTGTCCTAAAAGTTAATTCAATTCTCCCAGAGATGCAATGATTCTAGTTGTATTAAAAATAGAACAAGAGCAACCGCAATTAGCCTTGCCCAATAAAATTATAAAAGTAGCAGACCTAGTGAAGGAAAAGAATAATGGAAGAAATAGGAATAGAGTTTAATTGCTTCTGCTTGGAGGAGAAAGAAGAGCCCTGGTATTTGTAAAGCCCAAATGCAATGGGAAAAATGAATGGTTGGGATGATGACATTTAAAGGGATGGCTTGTATGAAAGAAATAAAGTGGCAATAAAGGCGAAGCGTTCGCCCCCAATGCCCCCGCCCCAGGAGGATTTTTAAAGGTATGATTGGTATGAAAGAAAACAAACGAGTGATTGGAATGATGACATTTAATTACAATCATCATTAAATATATTCAACAATCTTCCACTTAATTCAAAGTCTTTGAGTAATAATTAAAAAGGGCAGTCCGGTGTACGAAATTCCACGAATACAAGGTCCCGGTCAAGGATTGGACCACATTAGGTCTATTGTACGCAACCTTACTTTGCACTGTAAGAGGTTATTTCCGCAACTCGAACCCGTGACTACAAAGTCACACGGAAACAACTTTGAGTAATAATTAATAAATTAAATTGTATAACTAGACACATTTGCTATGATACATAGGTGAAGGGATATTTTAAGGCAGCCTTCATTTAAATTTGTGAGGACTGAATAGACTATATTGAATTGACCTCATTTCTTCTGTTTCACACACTACTACTAAGGAGGTTGCATGAATGCTGTGCATCTATGATTATGTATTAGTGTCTATTCATGTCTCCTTCAGAGATTTCTCCAAAATTATGAAGTAATGACCATATGATTCTACATCATATTCAGTCGTTTCTTTTCTTATTATTGAAATTAAATATCACATTCAATGCCTTTTTTACCTTGAATAATTTGAAATCGTTGGTGGTATAAATATAAAAGCTTGGAAAAATAATGGGTAAAGGCATTCAAATGGATTGTCCTTGGTGTTTGTTTCATCTCTCATATAAATTTTGATGATGACCCTAGATATGCAATGACCTAGCTTTCTCCTATCAGAGAAGAAACAAAAGCACTGTTAGTATGATTCTACACAGTCAGTCACTGATATTATCATCTATGAAATTTGTGTATTCAAGTTTAAGTTCACATACAACTCCTTGTGAAATTAACACAATGTGAAATAGATAAAGGAATAACTGGTAAAGGCACATAGATGGCATTTTCTTTAAATATCGATTCAACTCGTACAAGTACACTTAACAATGGCTCTTAGAGGTGAGATTAGCTAGTTTCTTTTAGATTCTCCTATTATTAGAGAAGAAACAACAACATTGGTAGCCATGTCTTCAAATGAGTGCATGAAATCTCTGATGGCTCTTAGAGATGCAGTAGTCTAGCTTTTTCTTCTCCTAAGTGAATAAACAAAAATTTGTCACCTTAATTCTAGAGGGAAGAACAGTTGTGAAGGAGGAGATTAGGATGGCGCTATTTAAAGAGGATTTGAAATTTAAAATATTAATAGATAAATCTACATGTTTCATAGTTTGATTACCTTTTCATGATGTTGTTAGGAGTAGCTGCATGTATTGTTCAACTTAGGCCTCAAACTATGACACTTGTATATTTTGAACAATTGCAAAGATAAATCTATTTTACTGATGGAGCACTGAAGTGCAATGATGAGTTTGCATTTTCAAAAGTTCTCTCTGACATCATTTTGTTTTATGCTCTGGACATTTGGTCATGATAGAGCTCTAGGTTTTGTTGTGTAGCCAACCTTGTATTGTCCCGTGTATTGAGCTCCACTAATGGAAAGACCATCTCGGCTCTATGTTAAGCATAGAAAAGGGCTATTAATTAGATGGTAAACTTTCATCAGCGTCCAAAAATGTAATCGATTTTAGTATGATTCCTTTTATGTTCTTCGAGCAAAATCTGTGAATTATGGTGTGAGGTTCATCTGGGTTCACATGAAGCATGTAATACTCATTTATATTCCTTTCCTTCTGCTCCTCTTCCCCTTCCCCTTCCTAGTTATCTACGCTTCCCAATCCCTGAACTGCAGATTCATTCTTACTTGTGGAGCTACCAGTGGGGGATTAGGAATTGACTTAGGTTGTTATGATCTTTATTTATGGTTCATTTTAATTTAATTTTTTTTATTTGTTTTTGATATGATACTCGGTTTTATAGTTAATTTTTCCTGCTAGAATAAAACTCATTTAGTAAAACATTAGTATTCATGAAAGAGCCACATCCGAGGCACAAGGATGGACTTTTAACAATTTAGTGCGCAATCTCGCTGTCTAAAATATTTTCATTCCCTAAAACAAGGTCAAAGTTGCATTAGTTGTGTGTTGCTTTATCTTTTTTGGCGAGGTATAGCTAGTTCCATTTCAGCGTTGGGTTACATACATTACTGATGGTTGATATTTGTTGCAGCATTCTTGTCACTGCCTTTGTTGGCACTGCCATCGCATTTGCGTGTTTCTCAGGAGCTGCCCTCCTCGCTAAGAGGAGAGAATATCTTTACTTGGGTGGATTGCTGTCTTCTGGCCTTTCCATCCTCGTATGGTTGCAGTTAGCTAGTTCCATCTTTGGTCAATCTACTGGCGGGTTCAAGATCGAGGTAAGCTTTACTTTTCAGTCGAAAACAAGTGAATTGTGGAAGTCGTTCACCACGTGTTTGACCTATTTAATTTAAATTTGATCGTCTTTCCAGCTTTACCTCGGACTGTTAATTTTCATCGGATACATGATATATGACACCCAAGAGATTTTGGAGAGAGCCTGTCATGGAGAGTTGGACTACGTGAAACATGCGCTTACCCTCTTTACAGATTTTGTTGCTGTTTTTGTCCGTATTCTCATCATCATGGTAAGCTGAGTTTTGATAAGTTGCTCGAGTTTTGTGGAGATTTCTTTTTTATTTTTATTAAAAAAATGTTTTATCGTACAGATAAAAAATGCATCCGAGAAATCTGAGGACAAACGGAGGAAGAAGAAATCTCGATAACTGAACCTTAAAACTCGTTTGGTGGCTACCAACTATCACCTAATCTGTTTGTTATGTAGTACACTTGTGTGCATCTTTCTTCTCAGACTCTGTGTTCGTCGAGAGACTTGACACTTATTACAAAGCTAAATTTGTGTGGGAACTTTGATGGTAAATAAGGCGTTGCATCTGTGTAAATTGGCATAAGAGTGCCTCTTCCCTTAACCTTCTTATGTTTTATTAGAGACTAACATAACTTAAAACTTTTTTACTATATAACCTAAATACTTTGATGGACCTTCTACTATTAATATAAGAATACTGCCACCACCATATAGGCTCTTCATTACTTCCGGAATGCAATCATGCCTCTAGATCATCAGTGTCTAATGGATAAATGTACATAAAACACACGAAGAGAGGTTTAGAAACTCGCATCTATAGAGAGATGGAATGTCAAAGAAGACTTTTTAAAAAATGTTTGGTGGTCTTCATTGGGAACTAACAGTAGTGTTTATTGCGTATTACTAAGCTTGCCAACAAGCTCCGTTACATCTTGAATCTAGAAATGTATAAAAGAGGTTAATTATTAGGCAGTTGTTCCAGATGTTCATCATAGCGAAATACACCCTTTGATAAATTTAAAATAACAACTTGACGATTAATTTTAGGGCAGATATGATTGAGCACTGTCCTAACAAATATATTTTAAGACAAGGTGATAAAGGAAGGACATCCCTGTTTATTCCTGGAAGAAAATGCAACATGATGATTATTGTAGCACATGGAAATGGTGTGTGCCAACAATAATGTTTTGTACCAAAAGGTCAAACAAGTGCATTTGAGTGTGTCTGGATATGCCTTTTAGACAACATCAGGTCCACATTCTTATCCCATTCCTCAAAACTTAATAAAGTGGAAACAATGCCAACCCACACTTTTCATTGTCCCATCCTTTTTTTATTTATTTGGACTTCAAACCCTAATTCCTTCTAAGATGAACAGGTAAATGAACTTCAAATCCAGGGTACTAAGGTTTCAACCATGATTTCAATATCATGCCATCATTTTAATGCAAGATGTCAATAATGGATTGAAAATTAAAAGATAAAAGAGATGAAACAAAGTAAAAAAGACATTATGATGCCCAATGTTATTGAATTTTAACAATTTATCAAAATGCCAATGAGATTTAAAACTATGCTTCAAACTCGACTTATATCAGTATCTCATTGTCTTCTTGATTAGAAATAATAATCTAATCAAGATTTTCATTTCCTTATACTAATGAATATATCATTAGCTAAATCCTAGAATTAGGAACCAAGCAATTTCATGTGACATTGAAGACAAGTAGCTTTAGGGGACTTTTAACATTAATATGAGAACACACTGACAAGATCAGCTAGAACAAAAGCCTGTCGAGTTCACTACTGTAATGCTCGGTAGGCTGTTAAATATAGTAGCTAATGCACAGAAAGGTATATCGGAAACAGCTTGAGGGGAGCTGTTAAATGGCATTTCGAATCAAGTGAAACTCATTCTCAAACACCAACAGTTCATCATTCAAACTTACTACTTTTCTCTTATCTTGGCAATCAAAGTGATAATCATAAATACCGCTTCATAGAAATGATATTTGGCATGTTCAATGATCGTTCTAGCTATGCCCGAAATGCTTTGTATCTCCGTAGCACACGGCAGAAGAGCAGCTATCGAAATATCCTCTAGTTATCTTTTGATTCGAGCAGCATCTCAATTACCTTTTGCATCTTTGGCCGGTTTGCCGGTGTCTTATCAGTGCAGAGCATTGCGATCTTTAAAACTGCTAGCATTTGTTTCCTCCAAGCGAATGAGTATGTACTGAGTCTTGCATCCATAATCTGTTCTGGGGTCTCACCTCGCTCAGATGCACTATGAACCCATTTGACCAGATCAATGCCCTCGCCGAAGATCTCATCGACCGGTAACTTGGATGTTAAGATCTCAAGCAACACCACTCCGAAACTATAAACATTTCCAGATACAGTAACTTGCATCGTATAGGCGTATTCTGATAGAAAAGGAAGAAACAAAACAAATGCAACAATGCATCAGTTCCATGCAATTGTACCAAGCGACAAACAAGAAGTAAAACAAAAAGCATGTATTTCTTAAGTTACCAGGAGGTATGTAACCGAAGGATCCTGCCAATGCACTGATGCTTGCAGTTCCTTTCAACGGGTCCAAAAGCATCGCTATCTCAATCTCCCTGATCAATGGATTGAAATGTGAATCGAGAAGTATGTTACTCGAAGAAATATCCAAATGAATAACCGCAACATGGTGAAGAAAAGCTAATCCTTCAGCAACTCCAACTGCAATAAAAAACCTTCTAGGCCAGTTCAGCTCATACTCGGATTCTGCTGCATCATGAAGAAGATTCGCTAATGTTCCATTAGGCATATGATGATGAAGCAAGAGTGCAACGTCCTCGTAGATGACATAGCCAATAGGCCGCATCAAATTGGCATGACAGAGGTTACCGAACCTCTCGAGCTCTCTGATCATTTTGTTCTGATGGTGAGTCACAGTTTTGTCTACAGATTTCAGCCTACTCACCGAAACCACTAGCCCCGAAGGCATGACAGCTTTGTACATAGTGCTGAACGTGCCACTGCTTACCTTGTTCGAATCATCCAGTGTTGCTTTGACAATACTTACAAAGTCTATCGCTTGTTGCAAACTCTCGACAAACACATTTCCAGCTGCTATCTCTGGATGAGTCATAACTATATCTCCTGCAACTTTATTTGCCTTGGCATCCATCTCTTGTTTCTCTCTTAACATAAAGAAGCCCACAACAACTGATACCGTAAGGAAGACAGTTAAACCGGAACCAACTACAGCAAGTATTACCTTGTACGAAACCTTGTGACGATCTGAAGTATAGTCTGAACCAAAAAGAGTTCCACAATCTGAAGTCAATGGATCGCCGCATAGTCTTTCATTTCCTAGGAAGCTTGACTGAGGACTCTTCTGAAAGGGTCCAAAAAATGGTATTTGGCCACTTAGTTGGTTGTTTGAGAAATTGATCTCGATTAAACTTAGCATACCTTTGAGATCTGTCGGAATGTATCCAGAAAGTTGATTGTTGGACACATCCAAAGCCACCAGCTTATCGAGTTTACCGAGTTCCCGAGGAACTTGCCCTTGGAGATGATTGAAGCTAATATTGAGAGCAATTTGCAAGTTTTTTATTTTACCAATCTCGGGAGGGATGACACCAGAGAGATCGTTACTCCCAATCTGTAGCTCAAGCAGCCTGTTACAGTTTCCAATCCCTCGAGGGATCTCCCCACCGATGAAGTTGTGATCCAGATGCAAGAATTGCAATCTCGACGTGTCGCAAAGGTCCTCAGGCAAGCTTCCATTGAATTGGTTGTAGCTTAGATCAAGTTTGCTAAGGTTCCTGCACCTCAGCATTGACTTGGGAAATTCACCCCCGAGGTTGTTGCCGGAGACGATGAATTCTTGCAGGCTCTTGAGCTCCCCGAGCTCGTCAGGAACAGTCCCAGTAAAACCATTATAGGCCAAGTTTAAAAGAGTGAGATTCAAGCATTGCGCAAACTCTGGAGCAATCTCACCAGAGAGATGATTGTCGTCAGCCTCGAAGTATGTAAGGCTACTCATATTGCCTATCGAAACAGGAATGCTCCCGATGAGATTGTTATTCCCAACCCGAAAATTCGAGAGATGTTTACAGTTACCGATCGACTCAGGGAGGCTGCTGTTCAATCTGTTCATTGTCAGCACCAACACTTCCAAGGTCCCTGACCTGAAGATGTTGTCGGGAATCCCTCCTTCGAGTTGATTGGAATGCAGATTGAGAACCTTCAGTTGGGAGATCAAGCCCAGGCGTTCGGGAATAACACCAACAAAGCTATTCTCGTAGGCCGAGAGCACCCTCAGATCGCCGAGATCGCCCACCCATCCGGGAAGGGAACCACTGAGCTTGTTCCCAGAAAGAAGCAGATCCTGCAATCTCTCTAGGCTTCTCAAATCATCAGGTACTTCACCCGAAAGCAAATTATTCGAAAGGTTCAATGATCTGAGGTTAATTAGACTGCCAATTGAAGGGGGAATCGAGCCCTCAAACTTGTTCATGGACAGATCAAGGAACTCGAGCGCCTTCAACTTCCCGATAGCCCAAGGAATGGGTCCGCGGAGCATGTTGCTCGAAAGGTCCAAGAACTTGAGGGATGTTAGCTTGGAAACGAGAAAGATGTTACCTTGGAGGTTGCGGTGGGGCAGCTCGAGCACCTCGACGGAGCCGTTGTCACCGCTGCACACGACGCCGCGCCACGAGCAGTAGTCGGAACTGCCGGAGTCCCAACCCGCAGAGGGAAGCTCCTTCTGGAGGCCCGCCATGGTGGCCTCGTCGGCTAACAACGCGGAGGTGCGTAACAAGCCGGTTAGCGCGAGGTGAGCGAGCACGAGAAGGGAGAAGACACGACCGCAGCTTGCCATTGGCAACGTATGGAGCACAAGATCTACCAAGCTATGATTTTTATTATTATTATTATTTTTTTATTTTTTGGGAAGAAATTCAAGCACAAGAACAGGACGACTTCTCTTTCCTTTTCAATCCAAGCAAAAAGGAAGAATCTGATGGGTTACTTAAGCCTCCTCGAGCTGAACCTAAATCCATGGCAGCAAGAGCGCACACCTCCATCGCTTACAGAATCTATACCTCAGTGGTGAGTGGTGGAAAGAACAAACAAGAACTGTCTGACAAGTTGTGCAGTAAAAGTTGTGGAGACACAGGGCAGGGGCCCGGAGAGAGATAAAACAGAAGCAAAATGGAGGTTGGAGTTGAAGTATCGAGTGTGGCGGAGGAGAAGGAGAAGAGGAGGAGGAGGAGGAAACGGCCTCGGATCACAAGGCTCTCGTGTTCGTCTGGTAAGGACGCAGCAGGAGACTGACCCCTGTTGCTGCTGCTGCTGCTGCTGCTGCTGCTGACGACAAGACCTCCTTCTCAGCCCATGTCTGCTTTTGATTTCTCTCTCTTACTTTACTCTTCTTCCTGGTATATATATTTATATATATATAGTTATAGTGTGCTTTGAATGGTATTCCGGAATAAAGACAATTATTCCTAAATAATATGAGGAATAGATATTCATTTTGAAATTTCTACAAGTATGCCAAATTCACCTTCAATAAACACATACGATACAAAAATGTTTATAGCATAAACCGATGGCCATAGGAAATTTATATCTAGCAACTTTACAATTTTACAATCTTTGTCAGCGCACAGTCGATTACATAGCAACTTCGAATGACACTCAATTGATTACCATTCAAAGCAATTACATTCAAATGATGATAAGACTACGAATAGACAAAAGAACCAGAAGATAAGGACGAGTCCCAGCAAAGTCCGCCATGCATCAAGGTAAATAGAATTTTGTCTCAACCAAGCAATATTAAGTAAGAGTTGACATATGGTAATAAAGACTGGCATACATGTAAAAGGATATCAGATACGGATTACGGGTTCGTGCCAGATTTGAACTCCTTAGATCATTCCTTTGGTGCGGGCAACAATCTTAGCCTCTCTTCTGAGGATCCGTTTCCATTTCCAGTATGTCTTTCCTCAGATAGAAGAGAAAGTAAATCACTTCCATTTGCCAAACTATTGAACTCTACTGATTTGGATGGATCTGCTGGATAACGCCGTTGGCAAAATGTCATAAGCCTCTTAACAGACTGTAAATATTTACGGGTGGTCTCATCATTCATGACATGAGCCACGCTATTTGTGTAGATCTTCTCACGAGCAGAGCGCTCGTGGATGCCAACCATAGTTACACCAATTGGCCATGGAGCATTTCCGATTGCCATCTTGATGTACTGATCCATTGCAGCCAGATAATCTCTTTTCATGCAACACTTCACAACTACCAACAATGCTTGACGAATGTCACTGGGAAGCTCCTGAAAAAAACCCTTTATATCAGTGCAATTAACATATCTAAAACCAGCATTTATTTTTCTGTAACAATGAGAATCAATAAAAAAAGATTAGATAGAATACATGCGGCCATGAGAGTGGACTTGCCCTGTGGCCACAAATTGAAATACCTAGAAAGGATGGCAAGTTACCTGGTGTATAAGTTTAAAGAATGAAGGCGAAAGCATATTCTTTTCCATCTCACTTAGAGAAGCCTATGGCTAGATCGATTGTACTGGAATTCATAAAGGAAAAGCAAAGCAGATATCTTCAAGTAGGTCTTAGGCTTGGGCTTTGACTTAGCCTTCAATTTGGCAATGACAGCAAAAGAAGAGTCATTGATGGTCTTGCGTCATTGTGTAAGGCGATGTAGCGAGAGGTAAGATAAGATTTATGGTAGATAAGAGAATCCCAATCAGATTCGGGAGAGACAGCCGAAGGAATGGAGGGGAGGTTGCAGCTCTTTAAAGAATACCCTTGAATCTGGGAAGAAAAATAATTGTGGGTATGTATAGAACTCTGGACATAATTTGAATATAAAATACTAATGTGGACCAAGGATACTACATTATCTATTAACCCTATTACTTTTAATAAGAGCATAGCATGGAAGGGTAGGAGTGTTATATGTATACCATGCTGATTTCAGATTTCATTAATTCTGCATTTCAAGCCACTAATAAATTCAAAGTAAAAAAGTGGCAAAATCAGGCAAGTAATAGTTCGTCTGATCAAACTAAAAAGTTTGGATTCGAGGCTTTAAGTTGTACCTTGTTTATTTGGTGTAGAAAATCCTTTTTATATCTATTTGTAGAAAAGAAAGTATTTGTCATCTTTCAATTGATACATAAGTAAGATCTATAAAATCTTAGCTTCTAGGAAAAGAGATGACTATTTCCTTGTTGTGGCATGATTTGACTTTGTTTTGTAGCTTCATGTTTATACCAGTTCCTGGTTTTATAAGGAAAAGCTTTTCGATAATTGGATAGTAATTAGAACACTGTTTCCTCATCGCCACATCCAATGAATTCTTATTTGCTTCACCTATGAGATGCCTTCTGCAACTTTTCTTTATTTTTCACTGCCACCGTCCTCTAAACTCCACTCCTAGCTTGTGTTTCCTATGAAGGGTAGAAAATCTCTTGGAATAAGTGGTCAACAACCACGGCCAACCACATAGGAAAAGTGATGCTTTTTGGCCAGGTTGGTTTCGGCTGATTCGGAGGATTTAATTCCTTCTAAAAAATTTTCACTTCAACTTTTCACTCCAAAGGAAACAAGGCAATAGTTATACTTTCCACGTTTTACAACACCTACTTTTTCCATCCCTAGCTCTTTCATCTTAGGAAACAGGGGTCTTAGGCATACCATCTTTTTCTCCTACAATGTTATGGAGCAAATTCACAATATACTTTCTTTATTATGAGTACACTTAAAAGCGAAGAGATAAAAAGAAGGGAAGAGTAATTAATGAATTATGATACCTAGGATCAGCAAACATAGAGACATAAATAGCTAATAACTGTACATAATGGGAGCAGGTATGGATTAAGATGGTGCAAGGAAAACCAAAAAAGGGTATGGGGTGAGAGAAAAAGAAAACACCCCATACCAACATTGTACAGTATTCGTCGTTTAAAACAATCAGGAAAATGCTGAGATGGATCTGATAAAAAAAATGAAAAACACTGAACATCAATGATCAAGACAAATTGGAGTCTAGACAGACCTTTCAAAATAAATATACAACAACAACAACAACCAAGCCTTATCCCACTATTTATCCCACTATGTGGGGTTGGCTATATGGATCCTTTTACGCCATTAGACTCTATCCCCTACTATATCATCATCTATATTTAAATAAATTTTATCTT
>JBBUKS010007388.1:0-12523 GCA_038050645.1 Hedychium gardnerianum | reverse complement strand
ACACGATTTAAAGCCGAGTATCCTATATTTGACAAGGTAAGCTATAACTTTTGATATTTCACAAATCTAACTTAATGGATCAATGCTTGAGCTCTCTTTTTAATCATAATACATCAATATTTATGCTGTAGTTTAGGAAAAAAATAATGATTAAGTGCCTTGAAATAGAGGTTGTTGAAATTCTTCATAGCTACTAAGCTGTTTGTATCTATACATCAGAATTTGTCTCAAATTAAATATTTTCCCCGTACTTTAGGTCGATGTGAATACTGAAAAAGCTGCACCCATATACAAGTTCTTGAAGTCCAGCAAGGGTGGTTTTTTTGGAGAGGGCATCAAGTTGAACTTCACAAAGTTCTTGGTGGACAAGGATGGTAAGTGGTCGATCGCTATGCTCCAACCTCCTCTCCCCTGAGTATTGAGGTAATCCAAGTTTCCTCAATTCATTCCATGTGCCATCTATGAAACATGTTCAATCTACGAACAATGACATACAAAGTCCATTCTAACGTTTGAATATTCATCATACTTTAGATGAATATTGGGACTTTCCTAAACTTTAGATGCACATTGCTCCGGGTAGGATTCACATCTTTCATGTATGAATGTGATGATGCTTATTCGAATAATTAAGTATTGGCAGAACTTTCTTGCTAAAACATCTGTAAGAAAACATCATACTATGTTTTATTTATTTCGTAAAGTTGATAAATACTCATGGTATTGTAGTTTGCAGTAAGTGGATATATCTATTGAACATCGAGATGCCCTCTATAATCTCATTAAATGTTCTATGACGATATTTAGTTTGCAACCATGAAATTTTAGTGAGTATCTCTATAATCTCATTATTTTTATTTTGTTCCTGAAATTTTAGTCGGTACGTTATTTCGTTGAGATACAATACATATTAGTTGTAACAATTTCACTTGTGAAGAGATATTTCTTGAATTCACCCATAGCTTTTGTATCATACAATTCTTCTGCTATTGAGGTATGTTTTTTCTTAGAAGCTTATCTTGTAGTCTAGATGCATGTTTCAATTATTTGATGGTATAGATGCGTGATTAATGTTGTCACTTTTTATTAATGCGAGGTATTTTTATGATACTATATTGTTGTTGAATTTGATTAAAATTACGTGATTTTTGTTTTCACAGGGAGGAAATGATATTTTACACGATGAACAAGGGAAAAATTTGATCCAACAATGCAAGATATTTTGGAATTCATATGCGTGATTCTCTATTTATTGTGGGATATTATTTAGTTTTGTAAACTTAGCTCAGAAGTTTGTAGAATATGGTTACATACTTGTTTAGTTTAGTTGTTGGTAGATTCTGAGTGTATTGATGATACGTTCATTATAATTCATGCATGTCAGTTCTTGATCAATGATACTTTGATGATATTTGGAATGATTTTATATAAGGTTTGATTGATATATAGTTCGAAGTGTCGTTAACCCAATATTTTTAAATTTTTAAAATAATTTATCTTTTAAATATAAGATAACGATTTTGCAAATGTATTATTTAAATAAAATAATGATTTTAAACTGTTGTCAAACTATTGTCTTTCAATTGAAAACATAATATTTTTGTTGTTCTCAAATTGTTGTCTATCGCAAACAAAAGACAACGATTTTTATTTGTTGCCAAACTATTGTCTATTCCACCCAAAGATATTGGTTTAAACACGTTGTGAAATTGTTGTCTAAAGCATTCAAAAATAATGGTTTAAAACTATTGTTAAACTATTGTTGATCGCACTAAAAGACAACGGTGAAAAATCATTATTAAATCATTGTCGTTGATCAAAAGACAATAATTTTTAATCGTTTTCTTTGAGTGTCTCTTTTAACAACACGTCTTTTAACAATAGTTTTTTGGGTCTACGACAACGGTGAAAAATCCTTGTTAATGAGAATTTTTCTTATAGTGACCAAACATATATGCGTAGATACGATCCAAAGTAATATCACAGAAAGGGTCAAAAAAAAAAGGTAGCGTAGGACATAGAAAATAGTAGAAGGTGGAGGTTGAGGGGCGCAACTCAAGTCACTCCCGAATTAGTTCAGATGTGAAAATAATATCAACACCTTTAGCTCTAGATGTAAAGGAAAAGTCATTTCCCTTAGCCAAGTTGTTATAAAACTCGACACACAAATCAATGTTCACTATCTGGTTGCAGTAAACGAGTGTGGAAACACCATAGTGGGCAATGATCTCTAGAATCTCAACACAGTGATTAGTAAAATAACACCTACCCAGGTATCTAAAGTGCATGGGTATGTAGGAGTGCTAGTCAAACCTAAGCCTAAGATCCTCAGAGGGGAGCCTAGTGTCATTGGAAGGGTTCTGTGAGGTGCTAGCATCAGTAGATCTATGTTTTGATTTAGCATTTCAATAAGTAACCACATAAGTAAAAAAGAATATACTATGCATAAAAGAAATAACTTTGAAATGATCAAAAAGAATGTTATCGAGGCATGATGATGTCAAAGGAAGACTCGATCTCAAGACAAGGGTCAAAAATGGACTCGAACCAGGCTCAAAAAATGAGTTTGGGATAGGAGAATTATGGCACGATGTAAGGTTTCAGTGTATGTTCGCAGTTTTCTATATAAGGGTTGTCCGAGCGACTGTAGGGTTGCATGGTTGACCCTGTACATCTAATTAGGGGCCCCGTTTGAGTTCACTCGGGCGACCGTGTATACTCTCGGGCGATCGTGTATGGCTAGGGTCAATCGTATACCGACTTTTCACCTACCCTAGTCAACACGATTTAAATTTCAAGTGGTTCATTATCGATTGTCTGTGTATTGGATGGGCGATCGAGAAGTTAAATTGTTGATCTTTTAGAAGAATTATTTTTTTAACCAATTCTCTAATTGCTCCTTAGTTTCTTACAAGAAAATTTTTGAACCTAAGTTAATAGGAATTAAGAAAATAATATTTGAAAACTTATCTAAGTTTTATATCAAAATAAGTTTTGAAAAATCTTTTTGAAATGTCCAACTTTGATTTCCAACTTGATTACCTATATGATAAGAGCTTTCAATCGGTCGATCAAGTTAAGTAAGAGTTCTCTAACTTTAATTTATGAATTCAAGCTGTTAATATGAAAATTACTAACTTGATCAATGTAAATTTTTAGCTCCAATTCATATTGATGCACTGATATAAGCATTTGGAATCAAGGTTGTAGTCCTAAGTATCTCACGTCTTTCTATATTTTTCAAACACAAACAAGTTATATCTTAAATGTTTGTGAGATATTGGTTGCCTAGAACTCTAGGAACATACAGTTTATGGTAGAGCCTAGGCTAAATTCATTTTGTAGTGAATAAATTCAAGGATAGAAAAATATTTAATTTTGAAAATATATTTAAACATAAAAAACAAATATGGTTTAAATCATTCCTAGTCTAAAATATGTAGAAGATAGCTCCCCCTAAGTTAATAGATTTCTGTCTAGCAGTTGAATTAACATGGTAAGCATTAATATTAACCACATGAATATGTTATTTAGGCACCCATAAATATTTATTTTCTAGTTGATTGATTAAGTGCAATTTGAGAACCCAAGCTATCTTACTTTTAGCATTTCTGTTGACTAAAGGAAAATAGAAAACATGATTTTGACTCGAGCTAAATCCAAGTCTAGTCTTGTTGTATGCAGCTCGTCTGGATCTAAGCATCATGTCTAAAGACTTAGACCTACATGTGAACTTGCTCAACGTTAGTTTTAACTCACTAACTTGATTTTTCAAGTTAGAATTCTCTTTCTCGAGTTTTGACACCTGAGTAGAGGTCCCAACTTAACTAACCTGAGTTAATGAGTCTAAGTTAACTTTTTTTCCTGACCTCCTTAAGTAAAGACTTGACTTTTAACTTGTATTTAGCTAGAGTCTTAGTTAAATAAGCAACAATAGCATATAATTTTTTAGTTAATGGGTTTGTTACCTCATCAGCTGATTCGTCTAAGTCACTGACATTACTTGAGTCTAATGTTGAGTTATACTCTGACTCGGACTCTAAACTTGATGCTTCTCTTATTACTGTCAATGCTAGAAGGTTGACTTGATCTGAGTTTGATTCAAATTCTGATGATGACTCATCCCATGTGACCTTCAATGCCTTTTTTTTTCTTCTTCTTATTTTCATGATCTTTCTCTTTCTCCTTCAAAAGTGGACAGTCAATTCTGAAGTGACCCAATCGAACGTTGGCTGAATCTTTGTTTGAGATTTCTTTCTTCACAAATCTCTTAGTAAATTTCTTCCGTATGATCATCCTTTTAACCAAATGTGTAACTTCTGAAGATGTATCATCTTTGTCATTTGTTGATTCAGACTTTGATTCTAATTTGGTCTCTTCTTTTACTTTGGATTATGTCTTAAATTTACTCGCAATTAAAGCTATACCCTTCTCCTTCTGATCAAGGTTAGTTTGCTCATGAAGTTCAAAATCATAAAATAATTCATCTAATTTTATAACATAATGTTCCTTGGATACTTTGTAAGCATCAACCATTGATGCCCACAAGGTGGTCCTGGGAAAGGACTTATGTATGTACTTGATCAAGTCACAATTTTCGACTTGTTCGTTGATTGCATTCATGTCGTTTAGGATTTCTTTAAAGCGGTTGTGGAGCTGACTTACCTTTCACCTTCTTTCATTTGAATATTTTAGAGATGACTTAGTAGCAGATCTTTCTTAGCAGTTCGTGAGTCAACTAAGCCTTCAAGCAATTCAATTAATTTTCTCCAGAGTTGCTTAGCACTGTTGAAGGGTCAAACTTTAGTCATTTGTTCCTGAGTTAGCCTGCACTGTAGAGTAGTTGTGGCTATAGCATTAGCTTGAGTCTTTCTTTTATCTTCACTTGTCTAGTTGCAGTAGAGGACTAGCTGGCCATTATCATTTGCAAGCAGTTCAAAACCTTCCTTTACTATCAGATAGTTTTTTTTAATCTCATTGATGATATATTATTCCGTGCTACTTTTTCAATAGGCAAAGTTGTTGTCATTGAAGAGAAGATGTCGGATTGTGCTGAATCCTTCTTGCAAATGCAAATTTGTTCAAATTGTATTAAAGTCTAGGATAGAGTATTGGTTTAGTTTGGGTTTAGTTTGGTTGTAGTTAGGGTTGGATTTGGGTTTGGGAAAAGCTCAGATTTTTAATTGATTTGATTTGTTTATTCAGTCTCAAAGCACAAAGTTCACCGTATGTTAGATTCAACTTTTAATTTGAACTAATTGAGTAGGAGTTTCCTAAGTTAGCTTCTGGGTAGTGGCAAGACACGGTGGTCTTTTTGATCGGAACAATGACCACTTCCTAAAAAAAGCTAACTTAATAATCTAGAGCTAAATCAACTTTAAAACAACACCTTGGTCTAACTAATTTAGAGTGAGGTGAGGTAGTTTTGGCTAGTTTCACTGGACTTGATGCATCAAGTAGGGTACTCTTTACCAAACCTAGACATGCACCTATGCAAACTTTCTTAGCGTACTATCAGCTCAACCCGCGCTCTAATACTAAATTGTAGGATCAAACTCGACGCTAGAGAGGGAAGTGAATAGCGTTACAAATTTTATGAGCTGATAATTCTAAAAGTAAACAGAGTAAAAGTAGCACAGCAAGAATAAATAAACTTAGCAGAATATCAGTTAGCAGATTATCATAGATTAGAAAATAGATACGTAGAGCAGTAATAAAATATGATTTTTATTTCCAAATTTCTTCTAGGTAGAGAAATCTTATAGAAAAAAATATAAAAAATTATGCACAATAATAAAAAGAGACAACAAAAATAAATATAAAAATTACTCTAGATGTTGTTGATTAGAAATAAAGCACAGGTTGCAGCATGTTGATGTTGCAATATAGAGATCATGAGAGCACAAGCATAGAGAGGGATTCAGAAAGAATAAGTAATTTGAAAGCTTTTCCTTGAGGCCCTTATATAACCTCTCTTTGTTGCTGGTGTGGCACTTCCCAGTCGACTGGAGCCTCTCTTGTTGATGTTGTTACAACGTCTATCCAGTAGATAACGTCGTTCGCATTCCCCGGTCGCTCACACCCTCTCTGGTTGCCTGGATAGGTGAAACTTCATCTTGACCGCACCGCTCGGGTCGCTAAACTTCATCTTCTACCGGTCACCTGAAGACTGCTCTAGTTGCTTGTACACTCCGGTTGCCCCGACCCAGGTACAATCGCCTAGACCCTCCGACTTTACTTATCGAGAGTTAACACCAGCAAGTCACCTCAGACTCTCTCCGGTAGTCTGAAACCGTCGAACTTTACTTCTTTACAATGGTTACACATATTGTATATGATATAAGATTTAAAGTTACTCGCACTTACTTGGACTATATGTCCAACTCCTATTTGACCCATCCAATTTGAGTTGCCGAGTCACAACTCCCAACTACTTTCACTTGGACTTTGTTTGTCAAACAATCAACTCCCATCTTACTCCACTTGGATATATCTCACTAGCTTCACTCACTAGGACTTTTTCACTGCCTAACTTCACTTGCTAGGACTTTTCCACTGCCTAGTTTCACTCGCTAGGACATTTCCACTTGTCAAGAAACCTGCTCCTGCACACTTGACAACAATTCGATAGATCTCAACAAATCTAACTTTAACCTTAGTCAGACATTAAAACTTTGGATTAAATATTGTTCTCCTAGCACCAACAGTTTCCTATCTCTATGTTTGTTTGCATGTAGGTGGTCTTTCCCGACAACCCAAATGTGATGCTTACTTTTGAGATGACATTGCTAGTACAAGTGATTTCCCGAGGACACTGTCACAAGATCCCCATGGTCCCCTAGTTGCCCTCCTTTACTTCGTGACGCCGAATTGAGGCAAACTCATTATGCTTTGTGATAGTCAGTGGATCCCCCGCTGAGGAAAAAATTCAATACCCCTTGTGCCATACTGGCATACTTTCATGACCAACTCTCCACATCTCGAACATTTCTAGGTCAGAAATTTGGGTTAACCTTTCGGTCCTTCCCCGCATCCCATGAGATACGAAGGTGCAGGTTAGTATCACAATCGTGTATTCATAATAAAGTCAGACCATGAAATAAACATGTCTTGCAATAGAGAAAGATAAACAATTACTTAGTTCGAATGTCAACAATTACATCGGGCTACTCCCTAGTCCTAGAATCAAAAGAATTACTCCATATAGATAAATTACAACCAGAAGACATTAAAGAAAGCATCTAACAACTCCAAACAAAGAAGGATGAGAAGAGAAAGCTTATTAAGATGGTTGTCCGTCTTCGAAAGAAACTCCAACCTCCAATCGGTCGACTGATCGTTGTGGCGGTTCTTTGAACGATGACTATTAAACTTGGGTTCCCAACAAAGGGGAGAACCCTCCTCTAGGGAAGCGGATGGAGCCCCTGGTCCTAGATACCATAACAAGAGTTCCATTGATTCTTTTATAGCTTTCTCAAGCCTTCCAAATCTATTAAACCCTGCCTAAATCGTCAAAGCACCGCCAAAATGAGATTTTTGGCCCTTAGACTCAGTTTTCATGGGAATCACCTTGAACCAAACTTGTATATCTTGAAATTATCTTCAATATTATAGGTCATGGGCCTTGTGGCTCGACCATAGCTAAAAGTTATGTTGGTTCGAGGTTTGGTCTACTATTGGGCCGCCTTGGGACAGATTGACACGATCGTGCCTATGAGACATGGATTGGCCGTGTTGTACTCAGGAGAGAAGCATGACCGTGCCAGACAGGCATGACCAGGCTGTGGTGTGCTCGGGAGGTCTTTGTGGCTTCCAAGCAGGGCAAGACCATGCCTGGAAGGCATGGCTAGCCCATGTTGGTTGCTATTGGTTTCTTCTCTCCATTCTTCATTTAACTTTGGCCATAGGAAAATGCCCATGTCATGGGACACAGTCAAATCGTGTTCCTTACTCCAACTCTACATTCCAAGGATTTTATGCTCCACTTTTGCTCCATATTCATGTCCTATCCACAAAAATATGCAAAAAGCGGTTCTCCATACTAAAAAAGTAAAAATAATGAAAAAAAATAAAAAATATATACGTATACAAAATATGTTCATGAAATGATACATAATACATGCAAAACAATGCTATAAATCACGTATGAAACACACACATTAGTTACCATCACTCTTCTCTATACCCCACTCTCCCTTGTCAGTTGCTTGTGTGTCATCACTATCTATAGGCACATCTATTTTCATGATGCCATCCTCACTCCTTGTGCTCTTTTGCCTGCTCCCATTGCCTACCTCATGAGGTACTTGCCATTGTTTTATATTACTCCTCCCTCGTGGTCTCACTGTGATGCATCCTCCATGTGATCCGGATCTTAGATTTTCTTGTGTCGTCTCTACCTCCTTCTTATGCACCGCCCAATAATTCTTGTTTGAATGTCTGATTTTCTGACATGATTCACAAAACTCTGACATATCTTTAAAATGAATTTTTAGATTGACCTACACACTGATTGGAAGGGTTATCGACACCATATCAATCCTCTCCTCATCCATATGAGAAGTCGTGCGTATGCAATATGTTCTCTTATTATGGTCAACTTATCCATGTATTGGTTTCCCAATCTCCGATCCAATACGACTAAGTACCCGTTCCTACCAACAATTCGCTGGTAACTCATGTATTTGCACCCAAGCTGGCACAAACCTCCCATCCTCCTTAAATAAGAAGCAACTCAGCATCTCTTTAAGGAACAAAGGGCTTCCATATACAAAGTACAGGGCCTTTCCCATCACCCGATCTCGCTCTGCTGCCATGTCAAAATGGAAAATCGTCCAACCACACTTGTGAATATGGAATTGACACTGAGTCCTCCATCATCGTGTCATAGTTGTGATGTCGTCTTTACCCGGTTTAAGCCCCATGAAGCAACCCACAAGACAAAAATCAAGTGACTCCTCTACTGTATCTATATCTTCATACTCAATGTTCAGTCGCTTCTTTTGTAGTTCAAGGTGGTGTAGTTTCATCGCTGTCCCTGCCTTCCGATTGTCTCAGAATAGTTACGCCCCATATTTGGTAGTGTCCCTATTTTGTGAAGTTCCTCCCTTCGTTGGTGGGATAACAACTGGTGTTTGGGATTGTGTTTCCTTCCCTTCTCCAATTTGTGCATGATTTTGTTGGTGAAGGAGAACTAGATGGCCCAAGGTTCCAGGCATTATGTTGATTTGGCCATCATCTCCAGCAATCCCCCTTTCCGATGGACATCTCCTCCCTTTTCACCAGCGTCTTCAATCATTCGACCGACCCTAGGATAACTTGTTCCTATAGCTTCCAGACCAACAATAGGCACATCAGGTTCCATGCATGACTGATTTCCCGTGTCCACCATTTTGGTATTTCCCTTGTCAGCAATTAAAGCCACCTGTGCAGTGTTGCAAACCTTCGGGTGTCCCTCCATCACCTCATTAGCATCCACATCATTAGTTGAGAGCTCGTGATTAATTGCATTTGCCCTTAATTTACTCCTCGTTTGTTGTTTTCAGATTGTCTTTTCGTTTTTTTGCCATTCTCTCTAGATATAGAAGGTTCCAAAGACGCAAGTTGCAGGATTTGTTAGCTTTGATTGTGTGTTTCCTTTAAAATGAAACTTTACAAATTAGGAATTATGGAAACATTGTCTCCCTCCTTGCTTCTGACACCGATGATCACTAGAGAGGAAACTAGTTTCTCCCAAGAAGAGGTCTTGCCTATCTGACTTCACTATCAAACCTAAAGTGCTTCTCTCGATGCCCCCTCCTCTAGAAGCCTAGCTTTGCTCCCACCACCTATCTCCTATTGTAATTCTTATGTTGGATGTCTCACCTCTCCTTGACGCCCCCTCCTTCCTATAGAGGCTGGCTGGATGGCCGGCAGCCACCAAGGATTGTTGTAAACCCTCACTCTTTCTCCTCCTTGCTATTTTTCTAGAGAGAAGCCATAGATTCTCTCTCTACTCTACTCTCTCTCCTTACTAGGTAGACAAATAATAATTCTTCTTCTAAGAATCATATTTTTTATTTTTATTGCACGTGTCTAATTTTGGTCTAATTGATAATCTATTAATTGATAATTTGCTAAGTTTATTTCATTTTTATTTACATTGTGTTACTTTTACTCTATTTATCTATTTATTTCTGGAATTATTAGCTTATAAAATTTGTAATACTATTCACCCCCCTTTAGCGTCAAGTTCGATTCTACAATTTGGTATCAAAGCAAGTTGAGCTGATAGTATGCTAGGAAAGTTTGGGTAGGTGCATGTCTAGGTTGGGTAAGGAGTACAGGCTTTGAACTACCTACAGATGAAAATGACAAACTAGTTGACTTCAGCAACTGATCAAGTACAATAAAAGAAAGGTTCAAGCTAATGCTAGAGCCACAACTATACTACAATGCAGGCAAACTCAGGACCAACTGAATAAAGTTGGACTGTTCAGCAGCGCTAAGCAACTCTAGAAAAAATTAATTGAGCTGCATGAAGATCAGCTGACTCACGAACTGCTAAAAAAGATCTGCTACTAAGTCAGCTTCAAAATATTCAAATGAAAGAAAGTGAAACATTAAGTCATCTTCATAACCGCTTTAAATAAATTTTGAACAACATCCATGATGTGCGTAGATTATATATTATTTTAGTCATTATTTGTTGCACATCTACATATATTTCACAGAGTATGATCTACATTATCGCACCCTATTTTATTATATTGTCATACTTTTACTCCTTTGGTTCGGAGATCTACTCCCTTTGTATTTTGATTGACAAGACGCGATTTAGAGTAATAGTGGTGCAAAATGGACATTGGAGCGAGTTTGTGAGCAAAAGTCAACAAGCATGGTCGTGCCTTTTTAAGGCATGACCGTGCCTTCATTGACCATGACATGGGCATGCCCCAAGGCATGACCATGTCTCTAAAGGCACTCCCCTCCAGAACCTATAGATCAACTCCACAGTCAGGTCGTGCCTCCTCAGGAACAATCCAACAGATTTCCAGATCAACTCAACAACTAGGCCATGCCCAAAAGGCATGGTTGTATCTTTTCTTCCAACTGTGCCAATTTGAAATAGCAGAAACTTCCATGGCATGACCGTGTATTTTGACATGGTCGTGCCCATATTGAAGCCAGGGATAGAAGCTTCAATGGTATAGTCGTGTCTTTTGACACAGTTGTGCCTCACAAACAAAAGGTATCATGCTCCGACCGTGTCAAAAGACACGGCCATGTTCCTCGGGCAAAATCAGGGTTAAAATGGTGTTAAAACAGGGCCAAAATCCTTCCACATAGCCATGCCTTGATAAAAAACACAACCATGTGAAATTCACTCCTTCCTTAGTTTTTTACATGGCATGGTCATGTTGAATTCCAGACAACACTATGGACCACAAATAAAATGGCCATAACTTTTCGCACGGTTGGAGTTTTAGGCTGAATCAACTTTTAAAATGTAGATAACTTCAAGATCTACAACTTTACGTTAGAGTAAAATAGAAAAAATCACTATCTATCTATGCTAAAAGGCACGATCGTGTCCCATGTTCCACCCAGATTTGTAGATCAAACTTTGAATTACCATAACTTTTGGCTAGTTAGAGTTTCTAGCCGAATCAACTATCAAATTGAAGATAATTTTAAGAGCTACAACTTTGGTTCAGACCTTAACCTGAGATAAAGTGGTCTAATGGATGAAAAACTTTTTTTGGTAAAGCTTAACAATTTTGACAGATCTAGACCATTTGGGGGAAGTATAAAAGGGTCAAGCAAGCCCTTGCTTGACCCATCTTTGGTTTGAGGGCTTCTCCCCCTTCCTTGGGAAAATGTTTTCTCCATAGGGGGAAACCTTAGAGCTACTATCTCCATCCATCTTGACGATCCGTCCACCGTCGGAGCGAGGAATCCATCAAAAGACACCGACATCGCATTAATAAGCATTCACTTCTCTCTATTTCATGTATTGAGTTGTAGTTTGCCATTTTCTTTGTCTCTTGGTTGTATTTCCTTCTCCACGGTGTAGATCTTTGAATTCTAGTATGTAGAAAGTAATTATGATGTGATGTTGATATATGAACTAGAGATATGCCAATTTCCTTATTCTATGAAGTGCTTATGACTTGTTCCATGTATGTTGTGCCTAGTATATGTTTGATGTAATGTGTGTGTGGTGAATGCATGTGAGTATGAAGGATTGATCATCATGTAGCGGAGATGCTTTGGATTGTATAACCGGAGATCCCTTAGTGACAGAGAATAGTCCTTTAACCGGACTTTCTAGAGTCATCACCTTGAAATGAGGTCAATTCTCCATAAGGGATTAGCTAATTAGAGTTTAATGGATTTTCAACATTTCAATGTTAGGAAATGACTGGGGAGCCCTTAGTGACCGAGGGTAGTCCTTTAATCATGTTACCTCTTCTACTTAATAGAATTGGAAGAAAATGATGTAAGTACTCCAGTGTGAATTTTGCGAGTTCATACCGATAAT
>JBBUKS010007379.1:0-12523 GCA_038050645.1 Hedychium gardnerianum | reverse complement strand
TCCCAACATTCAATCCACCGACGATGAGACCGAACACGTTCCGCTTCCGACACCCGAAACACAAGGAAGTACCGATGTAATTACTTCTAAGGTTCGGGAACTTCCTCCTCTAAAATCTTCTATTTTCACAAAACATTTTGAGAAGGTCTCCAGGCCTTGGATTTGCACTCCTGCGCACCCACGCGTGAGAAAGTCTCTTCTTATGCATTTGTTCACAATATAGATGCTTGTGCAACCGGGGGCGGAGCCACTCTTGGGCTAGAGTGAGCTCCAACCCCACTTAAAAAAAATTAATGATTATGATTTTTATTAATATTTTTCTTTAGCTCCACAATTAATTCATGGATTATTTCTATTTGCCTCCATTGGCCTATTTTTTTCTCTCCTTATCTTCAAATTCATTTGTTCAAATCAAAATTATTTAGATTTGACATAGCTAAATTAAAGTCGAACCAAATTTAATGAGTTAAATAGATGACAATGATTTAGGATATTTTTTTTGAGAAAATTCTTTTCGTTTTTTTTCTCTCCCACGTATGCGAGCAACTCCCACCGCTTATGACGTGACGACCCAACCTTTGCCTTCGTTTTCTTTTTCCTCCCTCCTTCTCCCTTTCTTTTCCCACCACAGTCTACACCGTTCTTTCGACGATTAATCCCAGGTAAATTTGAATTCTGGCTACGTCCCCGTGTGTAACAATATAAATCAATCATATCTTAGAACTTCCGGACTAAAATTCTCATACACAATAAAATCCTCTTCACCCATCTTTTTATTTCTATTCGCATTTCCAACAGGAACAACTATTGCACACAAACTAATCAGATGGGCATGTGCAGTGCATATGACATGCTGCCAACTTTGTCACTGACAGTGTGTTAATTGTTTGTTGTCATCAGAAAAACATGAAGATGCTGGTAAAGAAATTTTATCAGTCTATAACATTTGCCCTCTGTTTCACCTGGCTTGACGTAAAGGGGACACATGATATATTATTTGTTGGGAAGAGGCTACACCCATCATTGAAGGCATGAACAACGAAGAAACTTTGCAGTGGTCGGCTCTTTGTTTTCTAATAGCTTTGTTGCGATATAGAGAACTTAAGGATATGAAAAATGTAGAACAGAGAAAGCTACTGCTTTGACAGAAATCCTCAGTAATGGAGAAACCAGAGTAAATAGTAAGCAACATGGAGGAGTAAAGGAGAAGGTTGGTGATGATGATGCCATACCAGCTCTCTGAAGAATTGCCGGTTGCGCGGTTGCTGTATCCTCACTCCATCATTAACCGCAATTTCCGCAAACCCACGCCACGTGCACGTGTCGGTGATCTCCCCACGTGAGAGCGGCACTGACCGGTTCTACTGAGTCGGGTCAAGTCCAAGCTCTCACGTGGTAAGCACGTGCGCTGCCTTTTCATTAATGGTCCCGCTTCCTACCGTCCTCCCCCCATTCGAACGCAAAGCATCCGCCGGCGAGAATCGAAAGGGGAAGACGATCAAATCGAATTGAGTCGAGTTGAATTGAATTGAATCGCCGGCGTTCGAGATGCAGATGGAGATTCCGTCGAGGTTCCGGTTCATGGGGCGGAGCTACAGCGATGGAGGAGAGTCCTCCGGCGCCTTTAGTGACTGCAACAGCGACTGCTCCGGCGAGATCCCTTACTCCGGATCACCTACCTCCTCTTCTGCCGCCTCCTCCAGCGGACTTCAGAGGATTATACTCGCCTGCGCCCCCGACTACTCCGAGGAGGTGGTCCGCAGCCTCATCTCCGACCTCGAGTCCCCCTCCGTCCCTGTTGAGTCGCAGCGCCTCGCCGCCATGAAGCTTCGCCTCCTCGCCAAGCACAGTCCGGAGAACCGGCTGCGCATCGCCGCTGCCGGCGCTGTAGGGCCGCTCGTCGCGCTGCTCTCCCATCCGGATCCCCTGCTGCAGGAGCACGGCGTCACTGCGATCTTCAACCTATCGCTCTGCGAGGAGAACAAGGCCCCGATCGCGGCGGCGGGCGCTATCCGCCCCCTCGTCCGCGCCCTCTGCACCGGCACCCCCACCGCCCGAGAGAACGCCGCGTGCGCCCTCCTTCGCCTAGCGCAGCTCGACGAGCTCCGCGTCGCCATCGGACGCTCCGGTGCGATCCCGCCCCTCGTCTCCCTCTTGGAGTCCGGCGGCCCCCGCGCGAAGAAGGACGCCGCCACCGCCCTATTCGCTCTGCTAGCCTCCCGCGAGAACAAGCTCCGGGCCGTCGAGGCCGGTATCCTGAGGCCGCTGCTGGACCTGATGGCCGACCCAGGGTCGAGCATGGTGGACAAGGCCGCGTACGTGCTGCACGCCGTGGTGGAGATACCGGAGGGCCGGGCGGCGGCGGTGGAGGAGTACGGCGTGCCGGTGCTGGTAGAGATGGTGGAGTCTGGCACCTCGCGGCAGAAGGAGATCTCCGTCCTATCCCTCCTAGAGATCTGCAAGGACAGCGCCATCCACCGGAAGATGGCCGTCAACGAGGGAGCCATCCCGCCTCTCGTTGCCCTCTCCCAGTTGGGCACCCAGAAGGCGAAAGAGAAGGTAACCTCACCTCCTACGGTGTTCCCACTCCCCTACCACGGCGGCGTTGCCGACGTCAGCCCTTCATTCAAATTCACATTTTTTTATTTTTTTTTGCTTCGTCTTTATATTCTAAAACAAATTTAATTCAATTATTTTTTCAGGCGGAGGCGTTGATAGAGTTACTGAGGCAATCGAGGACTGGCAGCGACTCACACCGTTAGTTGACACGTGGCGAAATCATAAGGCTGGGAGTGAAGAAAGGGTTGTAAATATGTGGCTATAGCGGCGATGGAGAAAAAACCATCTTTTTTTGTTTTTTTCTTCTTTTTTTTTTCCAATTCGGAGATGATTAAAAAAATATTAAAATAATTCCAGAAGAAAAAAAGTGGGATTGCTGGTTTGTTTGGTTAGGTTTTGGGTTGGGAATGAGCTATGCATATTTGATGGAAAATGGTGCCATGAAGGAAAATCAATAAAGAAAAAAATGTAGGTGGAGAGTTGATTATGGTTTACTTTGGCAAGTGGTTTAGAAAAAGTTCTCAGCTTTAACCATTATTGAGAATTTTTATTTCTTAGTGTTTGGCCAGCCATTTAGAAAAAACTTCTACTTCTACTTTGAGGTTTTTAATTTTATTATATATTATATATATAGTTGAATTTCCAACAAGCATTAAAAATGAGGGATGAGGTCATGATTAGTCGCTCTCTAAATTGCTTTAGAGATTCGTTGTAATACTCATAGGAGTTGAGGACTCCAATTAGATAATTCTCCTCATGTGTCTTTTAAGTTTCTAGATTCTCTCACATGTTTTTTTTTTCATTTTGTTTATAATTCAAATATTTAATTTTTTAAAATGATTAATTCTAAAGATAATCGATCACTAGATAAATTAACAAATGTTAATAAAAGTTTATTTAAATGATCAATATTTTTAAGTTTGTTTTTCACTAAAAAAAAATCTTCTACGATACATCATATTTGAGATTCAAATTTTATAATTTTTAATTTTTCACTAAAAATATAATTATTATATCATTACTCGAGTCGTTCTTCTTTCACATTGTCTTGATGGACGATAGTAATTTGGTTGATATATTCTTGTCCAAAACTTTATTGTCACAAGTATTTTTTTTTCTTTGATAACAGACGTGGAGTGCTTTACTATCAAGTGCTTTTAAATAATAATATGGTGAAATTTGGACACTTCTAACTGAATGCTCCTAGACATCTTTAGGTTAATACAGACCGTCGGTCTGATTTTAGCATGACCTATTCCATGTTTAAGTCAGATTTTAGGAAGGGAATATAGTTTTTAGTAGAATGGAAAAGATAAATAATCAAAAATTAACAAATTATATCGCTAAATTATCAACTTTTTTATAATTCTTACCACGTAACGATATTCATTATGATATTAATATTTTCCTTCTACAACACGACGCCCCCCCCCCCCACCTCCCAAAAATCTTCTTTATCCGTAATGATTAACGTTCGTGATTGATTGATTGTATTTATTGTCCATCGCTTCCTTTGTCATTCTATCCCAAGCATTAGTCTTCAATGTCGATCATCATTCGGCTCCAATCCCAATTCATGAGCATTATTCATCTTCAAACCCGCTTCTTAAATACTAGACTCTAAGGCCGAATACTATTCAACTCCCAACCTACTTCCCGAGCACTAGACTCTACGGCCGAGTATTATACAACTCCAAACTCGATTCCCAAGCACCTCCTAATTTCGAGTCCGTTTGTCAAACGTGTTATGTTTCTCAAGCCCAATTTCTTCTTCCCTTATGGGTCTAATCCAGTCAGCCCGTCACAAATTATTACGAGAGTATCAAGTAAGAAGAAAAGATACCATTTAAACATGGCTTTTATTGTTCCAATAAACTATTTCGAATCTTATTTGTATTATTAGCCGACTCATCAAATGAGCAATGTATGGCCCATGGAGAACACATAATTGGTTTTTTGAGTCATAATTTTTAGATGAGATTTGGAATTATAGCTTATAGTTTAGCCTCACAAAAGTGTTAAAGAATAAAAATATAATTAAACTATAATTAAACATCAAAACATCAAGATTGTGACTAACACGTCCACACCCCAAATCTGAAACCTCAACCCTGAAACCTGAAACCAGAAACCTGAAACCCTAATTCTAATCCTCAAACCTCAAATCCCAAATCTCAAATCCTAAACCTCAAATTTAACTTTGACGTTTACCATTTTTATCCTTATCCATAAGACGGCGGTGAAGTGGCGACTTAATAGGAACCGTTCCTTCTTTTCCCACTTCGTGGTTGGTGCTCCGGCGATAAGTCCCGTCTGTCAACATCACAGCCGACTCATCGTGCATCATATCACACCTCACTTTCCTTTTTTGCCAATTTAATACTAAATTTGTTTAATTTTTTTTCTTTAAACAAAATGCATGAACAAGAACAAAGGAGAGGGGAATTCCCAGTTGCCGTGCCTGACAGCAACATGATCTCAAACGTGGATTTCATCTTGTGGATTGATGTTAATTCAACAGAAAATGACCAGCATTCGACTTTATTCTCCACCTTCTGCGATCAATCCGGAAAAACAACAACAAAAAAAGAGGGAGAAAGTCTTTATTCTCCACATGCGGCGGCAAGGGATCGCCGGAGGACGTGGACGAGGGCGGCGGGGGCGCTGAGGTGAGGGAGGTGACCCTCGACGGGGAGGAGCTCCACGGTGGTTCGGCCGCCGAGGTGGTCCTTGAGGTAGAAGGCGACGGCGAGGGGGACCGAGACGTCCTTGGTGGTCTGGATGATGACGCAGGGGGCCGTGACGAGGCCCAGCACCCCGCGGAGGTCGCTGTTGAACACCATCCGCGACACGAACAGCGAGATGTCCGGCCGCATGTTGAACAGAGTCCGGCTGAACTCCCGCACCGCCGCCGGCACGTCGGCGCCCACCGCCAGCGGCGCGAACCCCTGCACCCACGCCTCGTAGTTCGCCTCCATCGCCGCGAACACCTCGTCGAATTCCTCCCGCTCGAAGCCGCCGTGGTACTTGTCGTCGTTCAGGAACCTAGCCGCCCCAAATTTGGAAGTTTCAGCGCCGTCGAGCTTCGATCGGGGTTTCTAATTAATAATAGATAAGAAAGGAAAGCAGCAAAAAGACCCGACCTGGGGGAGGCGCCGATGAGGATGAGCTTGGCGAAGAGCTCCGGGCGGCGGATGGCGGCGAGGATGCCGATCATGGTGGAGAAGGAGTGGCCGACGAAGAAGCAACGGTCGACGCCGAGGGCGTCGAGGATGGCCAGCAGGTCGTCGACGTAGGCGTCGAGAGTTGTGTAGCGACTGAACTCGAAGTGGTCGGGGTTGACGCTGCCGGCGCAGACGAGGTCATAGAGGACGATGCGGTAGTCGCGGAGGAAGTACGGCAGCACTCGACTCCACGCCGACTGGTCCGTGCCGAAGCCATGCGACAGCACCACAACCCTCTCCCCGGCGCCCACCATTCTCACGTTCAGCATCTCCAGCAGCTTGCCACCTCCACCGCCGCCGTATACCCCTGTTCTACCATTTCTGTCGCCGACCATCTCCGCCCTTCCTCCTCCTCCTCCCTCTCTCTCTCTCTCTGAGAGCCACACAAACACATACACGAGTATTATATATAGATTGCCGTATGCTCCGATCGACCACTGTTGTTTGATTGGTGCATGACAAAAATGCGAAAATGTGGCGAAGAAGGAGAGGGCGATCCAGCTTCTTGTGCACAAGTATCTTTCGTCTTCGACTTTGGGTGATTGATCATTAAAATAAATTAAAAAAATACATATAAAAGTTTATTATATCATATTTAAATATTAAATATTAAATTTATTATTTTATAATTTAATTATGATATTTTATCCTCGGAGATTTATGGTGCTGATTTTTCTCCGGCTACAGGTGATCGATCGTACTGAGACTGTTTTATTCATGGAAGGGGGTCATTGCTTATCCAGAGAGCTGCTGCGACCTTTTCTTTTCTTTTCTTTTCTTTATCCCTGTCCTTTTCACGCAGCACCTTGTTTTTCTTCCCATCGACGTTTTTTCTTCCTTTTGACCGCCATGGCGAAGTTTTTTCTAAACATTAAATCTGAATCCGTATGAACTCGACCAACCATTACAAATATAATAATAAAAAACATCAAGAGGATGTTTTTTTTCTCCAAATCATCCAACGACGTTCTATATTTTATTAAAAGCGTTCACCCCCTATTTAGTAGTAGGTATAATTATTTAATTATCAAACTATTTAATATTATTGGTATTATTTTCTATTTAAATTTTAAATTTTGAATCGATGGATATTTTATAACTGAAATAATTTTATAACTATTATAAATATTGTAGTAGGTATAGTTCAATAATTATTATTGAAATATTTATATTATAATAATTATGAATAAATTTAATTTATTCATCTATTTTTTATATTATAACAGTGATAAATATAAATTTGATTTGCTCATCTAATATTCATATTATAATAACTAGAGCTGTCACATGAGCCGACTTATAACATGATGGGTCAGTCATTTGGGGGGACGAAGCGAGCTGATCTATCATTTTGATGGATTGAAAAATTTTCAACCATCCAATCTAATTCATGACGGATTGTGGATACAGCAGACCAACCTACAAGTCCATTGAAAAAAAATAAAAAAAAAATATAAAATAATTAAAAAAATTAAATTTGGGTTATGAATCAGATGAATTTAAAGCTTATGACTTTCGTGAAATCATAATCAAGCAGGTTTTTGTGTATTTATTATCTGTAGAAATTTTTGTCCACAAAGATATTACGAAAGGACTGATAATTTTGATTTAGAATACCTATTTGGTTATGATTTATTAATTTTTTCCTTGACGAAATAAAACTCATATTTATTTTTTTTTAAAATTTAATTGCAGAAAAGGAGGATCTCTAAATCTTCCGTTCTCGCTTCCTCTAGTTATTTGAGAGAAAAAAAAAGTTGAAGATTTTTTTTTTATAACTCACGATCTAATTTAAACCCGTTATAGGTCGACTCATATGGGTCACAGGTGAGTCAGCCCATCTAGACTGTCTTTAAATAGATTGATAAAATTTTAATTCAATCCGATTAAATCATTTGGCGGCGCGAGCCAACCCAACAGGTCTAACTTAAATTAATGGCTCTAGTAGCAACTATGATTTCAGAATATGTGTAGCAATTATGATTTTATAGTTGTTATAATGTGTCCGATCGATTTAAAATTTAAATGAAAATTTTAAATAAAAAATAATAATAATAATAATAATGAATAATATTAAAGAATAGTTCAATAATTATATGCTATTGAATAGGGAAGTGAGATCTTCATGATTTAAAAAAAAAAAGACATCCTTTAAATTTTAGATTTAATAACATCGAATTTAGACAATGATATCATATTCTTTTTATCAATCGGTAACAGAGATCTTGAAGACAATGATATCATATTCTTTTCATCAATCGGTAACAGAGATCTTGAATTACCTAATCCTATCACATTATATATATAACAATGCATCAGATTTCGTAATCAATTCATAGATAATAATGAAACGGAATAATAAATTTTACACATTAATTCACATCCAATAATGCAACCCTAGATCATTAATTAGATCGGATTTGTTACTTAATGACATAAATTTAAGCATTACAAATAATATATAAGTCCACCTAATAACGACATAAAATCTAATAATTAATTCTAAATTCGGATCGGAAATATCATTTGTATTAGCTAAATCCAAAATTTATGGTCAGAATTTTTATTTTTAGGCATAAAAAAGCACTACTACGTGTATCAAATTGATCCCCTTGATTCTATATCTCTTATTAATAGAAAAGTATTATCTTTTCATCATTACCTCGATCAATTCACTCGAACTCGAGTTTTGAGTCAAGAATCATATCTTAATGATGAATACTAATAAATTACAAGCATCTAGAGAAGATAATATTACCTTAAAAAAAGAGTTCAATCATCACTTAGAACTTAAAGTTTTTCTTATTTAAAGGAATAAACTTACATTATGGGGAGAGTTGGCATCTAATAACAACTGATGAGAGAGTTATCAGTGACAATCATTAGAAAAGGACAAGTTAATCTGCATTAAATATCTTAGATAATTGATAGATTAGTAATAAAATTATTATTACTAAAACTTTTAGTGATGAATTATTAAATTTTAATGTCATCGTTAATTATACTCGTTTTTTTTGAATGTATTCTATAGAATTTTAAACGAGCAAAATCTATGCAAATAATCGAATGGGTTAAAGTTGTTTAATCATGGATAAACCAATTCACTGACAAGTTTTGATACTTAATCAAAGTTCTCATGGATGGATTAATGACCTAGTGCATGAGATATTATTATCATGAGATTTGAGGGTCAAATCCTGACTAGTAGTCAGGTTCCTGTCCTCTCTAATGTATTGATCATTATCCAGACTAATAAACTAGCTCCTGTGATTTAACTCCTCTGTATTAATCTTGGGACGGACTGACGAATGTACTGGGAGCGAACGTTTTGCCTTTTGCGATCTTGATACTTAATCAAAGCTAAGAAAACCAAGTAAGAAAAGAAGAATGATAGAAGAGAAAGTAATATATTAGCTAAGAACAAAGATGAAGATGGATACTTCTAGAGAAAAAAAATGAAAACCAATAATAATAAAAGCAATGTTCTATTTTTATTGGAATAGTTTTTTTTATCGAAAAAAAATCCCTCCTAATCGTGAATAGGTCAGTTGTATGAAAGGACAAATCCTTATTATAGACTCTACAAAATTAGTTGTGGTTTCATAATTGTTATAATACAAATTTGATTTATTCATCTAATATTCACATTATAACAATTATAAATATTGACAGCTACGATTTCATAGCTATTATAATATATACTTGTTCGAAAATATTCACATTATAGTTATTATAACAACGCAGATTTAATTTATTCATCTAACATTCACATTGTATAGTAGCTACAAAATAATAGTTGTTAATTATAACTCAGATTTGTTTTGTTCAACAACATTTGTAACAACTACAAACAGTAACTGGTATAATTCAAACTTATCATGTTCAACAATATTCATATTGTAGCAACAACGATTTTATAACTACTACAGTATAGATTCGAATTATTCACCTAATATTCAAGTTTTAGCAACTACAAAATCACAGTTGTTATAAATATCAACAACTATGATTTTGTACCTATTACAATGTATACTTAATTTGTTTGAAAATATTCACATCAACGTTGATGCTATAATATGAATTCGACCTGTTTATCTAACATTCACATAGTAATAGATACGAAATCATAACAGATTTATTTTGTCCAACAACATTCATTTTATAACCGTTATAAATCGTAATTGTTATAATTCAAATTTATTTATTTTAATAATATTTATATCATAGTATTTATAATTTTGTAATTATTATAATTTATTCAATAGATTCAGGATTTAATAGATATAATAAGAGATAATAATATTAAATAATATATTTAAGTGTAATCATGTCCTTTTATAAGAGTTGATACAGTGGATTTTTTAATTAAATAATAAAAATAAATAATAAAAAATAAAAAGGGTTCACGTGATTCCAAAAAACAAACAGCGGCGCTTTGCCCTAAGAAAATCAAACAGTAATCATATGACTTTTCTGACAACATCGACGACAGCACTGATTCAACCAAATAAAATTGCAGCCAGAAAGTGGGTACAGTAATGAGACGGTCGTGGCAGCGATTATTTCCATGGAAAATAAGAGTTTTTTTTTTTTTTGCTTCGTACAAAAAGGATAAATTATGAAAGACTTTTATTTTACGGTGATAAAAAGGTGAAATTTTTATCCCAGTGCTTTCGTCAATTTATTTCAAGACTAACACGGAGGAAATAAATCATGAGGACTAGTCTAGCGTCTAGTTAGTCTGAACAGTGATCAGTGTATGAGAGAAGGCAGAAACCTGACTAATAACCAGGATTTGAATCTCAAACCTCATTATAACAATACTTCATGTATTAGTCATCAGCTCATCCCATAGGGAGAAGACTTTTATTTTATCACAACGACAAGAGAAAGATCAAATATCCACATTTTATATCGGTTAATAATTGATCTAAAATTTATTAGAATAATCAGCTATGGGCCAAATAAAAATTGTTTAGGGTTTGAGCTTTGTCGGTTAATGTATTGGTCCTGTGTGTTGGAGGTTAGGACCATTGGAATATGAATAGGATAGCTTGAGTTCAAAGTACGGTGGTGAGACTTCGATTTCTCGAGAACGAGCTTGCCAGATCACTCGAGTTACTTTGAGAGCGTTTTAGTAAACAAGGCTGCAAGGCTCTTCTCACTTGAATGATTGATGTTTCTATTATCATTTGATTGTCACAAAATTATCTGAAAACATCTAAAAAGAGAATATTTATAAAAAATATATATAATTTTATACAATCGCACAAAAAAAAAAAAAATCAAAGAATATAAATCCTTACTCCACTTTTATTGATAAATAAACAAGTTCATCAGTTAATATAACTGATGCGGTCCGAAATCTCCCTCTCCCTAATTCCAGACCTTCAACTCGAGTCCTTCATTATTCTTGTCTAATCTTTTTATGCGGTCTGAAACCTCCCTCTCCTTAACTTCATACCTCCAACTCGGGCCCCTTATTATTCTTGTCTAACATTTTGTGCTTCTTTCATATTGATATATCTTTCCGCACGAATTAGCAGCTCATCATGCTCACGGGGCAGCTTCTCAGCCAGAGACATGGAGAAATCTCACCATCACGAAGGCCTTGGGAAAATGCTTCTGTTAAGATGTTCGGTGCTACCGATGGCACTTCCAACACAAGTCGAATAAACCTCTATATGTACTCCCGGAGAGATTCCTGTAGCTTTTGTTTTAAGACTTAGAAAGGTAGGAGGATACCTCTCGGAGCTTGAAAAGTATCACATAAACAATCATACGAAATCATCGAACGACTGAATGGAATCTTGACGTAGAGTGTCAAACTACTATTGGGTTGACCCCATGAGAATTGTAAGGAACACCCAACATTTCATGCCATCAGTATATTGGTGGAGGAGGGTCACGTTCTCAAAGCGATAGAGATGTTCTTTAACATCTGCGGTGTCATTGTACTCGTGTACCTGTGGTGGCTGAAAGTTGGTCGGAAGTCCCTCATCCAAAATAACAGTTGAAAATGATATTTGCCAAGTCCTTCCCACCAATGACCTGACCAGACTGGCTGGCTTGATCGGGCTAGCCAATTTGATCGGACTGGCCGACTTTCGCTTGACATGAAAGGTAGACACTACTATTGGAATACGGTTTTTTATTTGAAAAACGAGGTGTCATCAGTCGATGAAAGTCAGAATTAACTTCAAATTCAAAATCTACATTTCGCGTAGATGAATATAGACTATTAATTTGCTCAAAACCGATTACGGATGAATGAAAAATTAATTGTTTAAAGTAAAGCCCAAAATTAGTAGATGGGGAATAGTCCCACATTTAAAAGAACAAGGAGAGATTGTCTCCTTATATATATTGATGTGTTAATGGAGTTAACACAAAAAGCACAAGGTGCTCTCTTCCCATGGGCGAGCAGGTGCTTGCACCTGCGAGCCCGCCACGCGCGCTTTGTTGGCGCACTTTGTGTCCAGGGAGATATGACTGGGCTGCTGATTGGGCAAACAAATGACAACCATTGAATCAAAGATGGTAATAGATCGCAAGTGATGCAATCTGGAGCGTTGGTCGAGAAGAGTCGCGATCTGACCCCTGGTGACGGGATTTAATCTGAAGCGTTAGATTGAATGGGTTAATCTAGCGGCTGAGATTAGAAGGGATCTGAAATGTTACAACTCTATGATCCAACGGCTGAGATCAGAGGCTATCTGAAAAGGTTACAACCCTTCATA
>JBBUKS010007369.1:0-12523 GCA_038050645.1 Hedychium gardnerianum | reverse complement strand
CGCATTTTAGATTTCTTTGCTCTTTACTTCATTTGGTTTCTGTACTTATGTTGTAATATGTTAATCATGTTGTGGGATTTTGGGTTCCTATTTGATTTTTGTTTTGGACTGTTTGTTATGATGTTAAGTCGTACTGGCACACACTTTATGTTTTACCGCTGTATGGTTTATTTTCTTATAGGTTGTCCTATTGGTTGTTGATATAATTGCGTGGTTTGATTTTTTTTATTAACTGTGTAGTTGTATACCAGGAATTTTTTATTGTTATAAGGGGAGTATGGTCTGTTTTTCAACGGACAAGTATACTCTCGGGGCGTAACATTTAGTATTTAATTTTGAATTATTTGGATTTAATTTTGAATTCATTGTTTCATAATTAAAATGTACATTATTATAATTCTTATTTTTTAAATTTGAAATAAGGTTATCTTGAATAATTAATTTATTATTTAATTCCGAGTTATTTAAATTTTTAGGATTAGAATTAGAATTGTTAAATTTATCTAGATTGTTATTTAATTTAATTGGATTTGAATTATTTAAATTATTTTAAATATTATCTTGAATAATTAATTAATTATTTAATTCTAAGTTATATAAATTTTTAGAATTAGAATTAGAATTGTTTGATTTATCTAGATTATTTTTTAATTCTGAATTATTTAATTTAATTGGATTTGAATTATTCAAATTATTTTTAAGATTATCTTGAATAATTAATTCCTTATTTAATTTCGAGTTATTTACATTTTTAGTATTAGAATTATTGAAAAACAAATTAATATTATCTTGATTAATAATTAATTCAGAATTAGTTGAATTATCTAAATTATTTAGTTATGTTTTATTTTGAGATTTAATTATTAATTTTGAATTGATTAAATTTGGATTTTTATGATTATCTTCATTATTAATTAAATTTAAATTTATTAGATTTTATTTATCCAAATTAGATTTATCTTCGTTGAATAGAGAAAAGATTTTATCTAAATTATAATTATTCTTATCTAGATCTAGATAAACTTGATCATTTTCATGATTAAATTAATTTATTTATATTTTAATTTTTAAGATGTAAATTCAGATTTTCAAAAATTAATTAAATTTGAATTTTTATTATGTAAATTCAAATTTTCAGAATTAATTACATTTGAAATTTTATTAATTAAATTAATTAAATTGATTTGGTCAATATTTTTTTGACCAAGTCAAGGTTAATATCGATGTAATTTAAGTCTTTTTTGACTTGATTAAAATCTAGATTTATTTTATTATTTAAATTTAAATTTTTACTGTTTAAATTTTTCTTATATAATTTATCATGCAAAGTTAAATTAATACAAGAAAAAACTCGTCTGTCATGCAAATTACTAGGGGCATTTTTGTAATTTAACATACTAACATGAGTCGAAACCCCTATTTTAGTAGACTTTTTCTGTATCTTCTTCTCCGGGAATTGGTTCTTATAATGTCTGGATCACTGGCACTTGAAGCACACTATGTGCTATTTGTTCCTCCAGACTCCTAGCATTGGTTCCTCCTTTGCCGCCGGTGGTGCCGTCGAATCTTACGAGTAGGACACATATTTTTGTAGTGTCATCTCTCCATGCAATTGAAACAAATTATGTGAATTTAAAAATCATAATTAAAATTTATACATTGCTCCCTCTCAATCCTTATGCTGCTTGCTCCTTCAGTAGTTAGTTTGATCAGAGTATCCTGCTGCTCTGATACCAATTGTAGGATCGACGCACGTCGATAGAGGGGGGAGTGAATATCGTCGCCATCTTTTTTTCTTTCTTCGTTCGTTGTGTTCTTTCTATAAGTGTTAGTACATAACGGAATATAAAGTAATAACTAAAAGACAATAAAGAAAGACTCGTGGGATTTTACTTGGTTCTCAACCCCCTATGGTCAGTACGTCCAAGGCCTACACACTCAAGCGAGTCCACTAGTGGTCTCCTTTTTGGAAACTTTTCGGAGGCGGAGAAAACTCGTCTTATAGTTTAGAGTACAAGCACAAATAAGATAAAGAATTGAGCACAACTTGTAAACATAAAATACAAGCAAACTGTTGCGGTCGATCTGGAGGTAATGAGTGCAGCACACCCTTCTTGGAGCTTTCTTGGTCGCAGATCTTCGTAGCACGTTCGTCTAACTATAGAGATGAAGAGTAGGGTGAAAAAATTAGTTCCTTGAAGCCTCTGCTCGTGATTGCTTATATAAAGCGATTCCAAGCACCTGGAATCCTTCCAAGCGCCCTAAGCTGGGCGTCATTGGATCCAAAATTGTCGCACGCCTTATCTTGACCTGATATGTTCTGGTCTAGGCGCCTAGATATGATAGAGGTTCCTGGATGCTCTAGACGCCAGGATATGATCCAGGCACCTAGATTTTTAGGCGCCTGGACTTTCAGGCCCCTAGATAATATCCATACACCTGGATCTGTCCAGCTAGGCATTGCCTCCCGTTTTCATATGTTTGCTTCTCAGTCTTGCTTCCAGCTCTAGATTCCTGCATGACAAACAAACAAGCAACCTAGCCTAGTCCTGTAAGTCGACCTGACCTACTAGGTTTACCTTTTTCTTGGGATCAAATCCTCCAAGACTTTACTACCTAAGGTCTACTCCTTAGGATTTCACTTTGTCAAGCATCCGATCACCCTTAACCTACTTGGACTTACCCTTGCCTAACCTCCAGTTATGACTAGTCACTCGATAGACTTCTCACCACCTAAGGTTCACTCTCCTAGGATTTTCACTGTTTAGCTTCACTCACTAGGACTTTCATCTCCTGGCTTCACTCACTAGGGTCTAGCTTCACTCACTATGACTTTCTCCTCCTGGCTCCACTCACCAGAGTCTAGCTTCTCTCACTAAGACTTTCACCTCTTGGCTTCACTCACCAGGGCCTAGCTTCACTCACTAGGACTTTCTCCTCCTGGCTTCACTCACTAGGGCCTAGCTTCACTCACTAGAACTTTCTCCTCCTAACTTCACTCGCCAAGACCTAGCTTCACTCACTAGGACATTTCCGTGCTAGTTATCAGGTCAACTTTGACCTAACTAGACTTCTCTCTTCCAAACATCAAGTCCTCTTTGGATCAACCCTTAGTCAAACTAACCACACCTTGGTATTTTGTCAAACATTGAAACCTAGTGGTGGATTGCTATTATTTGGTGCTCCCTGCACCAACAGAAACCAACAAGTTACCCCTTTGAGACTGAGTTAGGTTACTGAAAAATAACTATTATGTTTCTCTTGATTCGAGTCATCCTTTGAGACCTTGTGCAATTTGAGAAAGAAGAACCATGTGTGTGACAGATAAGTGTCTATCATCGGAGACATAAGGAACATGATTAGATGATGAATTGACTAGATTTGGAGTTGATACTTGAAATATTAAGTCACTTATTATACCGAGCACGAAGAACTTTTACATAGGTTATTCTTAAATAATTCTTGTATCATGCTCATCAATGAAACTATATGATAGGATTAACTTGACTCACTAGGGATTATGATGCATCTTATTGCCACATGAATCTAGATTGCAGGTTTTTGCTTGAGGATAAGCAAAGGTTTAAGTTTAGGGGTGTGATGTACGTAGATTATATATACTTTTATGCATTATATGACGCACATCTTCTTGTATTCATTGATTGTGATCTACATTATCGCACTCTATTTTATCATATCATCATGCTTTCACCCTATGTTGTTCGGAAATATGCTCTTTGCGTGTTTTCATTGACAGGACGTGATTTAGAGCAAAAATGAACATTGGACAGCTTTGGAGGAAAATCAGCAAACATGGTCATGCCCCTGGGCACAACCATGTTCTTCAAGATGACATGGTCATGTCTTCAAAAGACACAGTTGTGTCTCCCAAGAGCCAGCCAAAGTCGTTCCCAGCAAAACTCATGCTAGGGTCATGCCAGGAGGGAACGACTATGTCTCTATCCCAGCAGAACTCATGTCAGGGTCATGCCAGGAGGGCACGACCATGCTTCAAAGGAAGAGCAGAGTCATCTTCACATCAGGGTCGTGCCCAAAGGCACGATTGTGTTCTAGGGTTAGGGCTTTACATGGCTCACTCATGCCTCACCTGTTGAAGGACTACACGACCTGATCATGCCTGAGAGGCACGATCGTGCCTCATCCCGTGCCTCTCACATGGCCTAGCCATGCCTCAGTCTTCGGCCTATACACGACACAGCCATTCTAGGGGGCACGGCTGTGCGACTAGAAAAATAGGGCTCGTGTCCCCTACCTATAAAAGGGGTCTTCTTTCCCCTTTACAAGAGAGAAGAGTTTTTTCCTCTTGGGAACCCACTAGATCTGGAGCCATCACCAGATTTCAGAGTTCTACCGATGATCCGAGGTTGATTTCTCCATTCCATCTATCATCCAAGCTAGGAGACCACTCCCAAAAATCCAAACCATGAATGGCTAAGCTTTCTCTTCTCCTTTCTTTGGATTTGAATTGTATAATATTTTATTCATTATCTTTGGGTTTAATCTCCTTGTTTATTGAGTAGATACTCTTAATTCTAGGGTTAGGGAGTAATTATAATGTGTGATTGATATATGAACTTTGGATATGTCATTTCCTTGTTTCTATATAGGTACAAGTATGGAGAATAAGAAGATGAACATGTTCTAGGGACATTATCTAGCATCATAGTGAAACCGAAAGTCTAGAATCTTTCCACAAACCTTCTCAACTTTCTCAACACTCTCAACCTTCTCGAAAGGTATGGTGATGACCTGAGGCCCCTTGCATAAGGTGCGACGTAATCTTTGAGTGATTTGTTTGTCATTTCTATTTGTATTTGCTCTTTTTCTTGATCAATTGACAATAGATTCTCTGGATCAATTGGCAATAGATTCTCTGTAGCTCTGTGCATATAAGAGCAAACTCCAAATCAAATGTTCATGTGAAGAGAAAGAAAGAATATAGAGTATGAAACAAAAAATGAAATATTTTTGGATTATGTATGTGTGTAAAATGAAATTACAATATATTTGGATTATGTATGTATAAACAAAAAATACTATTTACAAGTAAATAAAATATAAATTTTATTAACAAAAATAAAAATAGTTTAGGCTAACTAAATCACTAATGACTAATGTTAATTTCAGCAGTCTCCGACAACGGCGTCAAAAACTTGTTACGCTACCGCAAGTGCACGATTACGTCGTCAGTAATACAAAAGATATCATTCCCATAGGGATTATGGATTAACGCACTAGTGAGTTTGTGAAGCAAGTAGCTAAACTAATCGAGTTATGTGAAAGCTTATAAACTTAAGTGAGGGAGAGAGAGAGAGAGAGAGAGAGGGAGGTCAAGGTCCAAAAAGAGAGGGAAAAGAGTTGTGAAGGTTGGTTTAGGAATCGATTCTAGTTTTCGGTTTCACTATGATGCTAGATAATGTCCCTATAACATGTTCATCTCCTTATTCTCCACGCTTACTCCTATGTAGCTAGGGTTAGTCCCTATGTCAAGGTCTTGTAATACTAGAAAGTGGATAAGTGTCGATGCCCTTTGTCACTAAGGGCATAATAGTTCAGTTGAATGAGAATCCTTTGTCACTAAAGATCTCCCGATTATCCAGTCTAGTAGCAATCTTAACATAGAAATAAATTTCCTAAATCTACATGCACTGCTCATGTACACATTTCGTCAAACATATACAAGACACAACACATATAACATAAGAGGTAAACATCTCATATAAATAGGAAATTGGTATATTCATAGTTCGTACATCATCAATCATATCATAGTTACTCCCTAACCCAAGAATACGAAGGATCTACTCTATGAACAAGGAGAGAAAACACGAAGACAAGAAATGAAACATTCTAGCCCTAGTCTAGAGAGAATAGGGAAGAAATGCTTAGTTGGAGGTCATCTTGGTCTTCGGGAGCTCTCTCCTTGCTCGGATGATGGATGGAACAGAGAAAACTGCCTCGGATTGTAGATGAAATCTCTAAAATGAAGTGATGGCTGCACTTTGTGTTTTCCCTAGAAGGGAAGAACACACCCCCCCCCCCCCCCGAGAAAGGGGAAAATTGTCTTTTATAGGCAGGGGGCACGACCCCTATTTTTTTGGCGCACGATCGTGCCTTGGAGGCATTGCAGGGTGTTGAGGCAAGATGATCTAAAGGCATGGCCAGGTGTTGAGGAGGCACGGTAGGATAGACACGGCCGTGCTTTTTAAGGGATGACCCATGTTTAGGTTTTCCCAAGATCTTCACACGGTCATGCATGGGAGGCATGGCTGGGGCCTTGGTTCCTGCTGGGACTAATGCACGATCGTGCCTAGGAGGCACGGCCAGTGCCTTGACCCTGGCTGGTTGCTTCCTGCTCTGCTTTTCGCTCCTCTTTTCCTTTAAGCTTCATTTTTGCTCTGAAACACATTCTATCAAGGAAAATAAAGAAAAAGAAGATATCTAAATAATATAGAGTAAAAAACATGATAACATAATAAAATAGGGTATCATAATATAGATCATGTCAATGAAATGTAAGTAGATGTATAATATAAAGTGTCTAAAAATATATATAATCTATGAACATCAACATCTACTTATATTTCACTAAGTATGATCTACATTATCACACTCTATTTTATTATATTATCATGTTTTTACTCCTTTAGTTCGGGAATCTGCTCTTTTCGTGTTTTGATTGATAGGACGGATTATGGAGCAAAACGGACATTAAAGTAAGTCTTGAGAGCAAAACTCAACAAGCATGGTCGTACCTCTTCAAGGCACGACCATGCTTATTCAAGGCACAATCATGCCTTCACTTGTCAATACATGGTCGTGCCCCTTGAAGACATCCAAGTCAAGCACTCCAGCAAGAAACATGGCTCAATTGTGCCTCCAAGGCACGATTGTGCCTTTTCAGAGGGCATCCCAGCATACCTCATGGCAAGGTCGTGCCCCAAGAGGCACGACCGTGTGTTTTCAGCCAAGTCCAGAGTTATTCCAGGTTGAACCATGGCCCGGTCATGCCAAGCTTTAAGTTGCCTCCCATGGCTAGGCCGTTCCCAAAGGCACGGTCGTGCTTCTCCAAGCCATACCATCAACTACACTAGAGCCTGTTCCCAACGGCGAGGCCATGCCATTTGGCACAGCCGTGTCTTTTACCTAAGCAATGCCACCGCACGGTTGTGCCTCCCAGGCACAACCATGTGGCGTTATCCCAGGGTCGTGTGGACTTATAAAAGGGTCAAGAAACCCTTATTTTGACTCATCTTTGGTTTGGGGGCTTCTCCCCCTTCCTTGGGAGAGGGTTCTCCTCTTAGGGGAAAATCCTAGAGCTACCATCTCTATCTATCTCGACGATCCATCCACTGTCGGAGCGAGAAATCCATCCAAAGACATCAGTATCGCATTGATAAGCATTCTCTTCTCCATGATGTAGATCTCCTAATTCTAGGGTGTAGAAAGTAATTATGATGTAATTATTGATGTATAAACTATGGATATGTCAATGTCCCTATTCTATGAAGTGTTTATGACTTGTTCCATGTGTGTGATGTCTTGTTTGTGTTTGATGTAATGTGTGTGTGAAAAGTATGCATGTGGATATGAAGGATTGTTACCATGTTGGGGAGATGCTCTAGATTGTATGCCCAGTGACAGAGAGTAGTCTTTTAACTATACTTTTTAGAGTCATCACCTTTAAATGGGATAAATTCTCTATAAGGGATTAACTAATTAGATTTTAATGAGTTTTCACTAATTCAATGTTAGGAAGTGACTTGTATAATCTAGACTGTATGATCAGGGAACCCTTAGTGACAGAGGGGGTCCTTTAATCGGACTTTATATGTTACCGCTTATACTTAATAGCATTGGAAGGAAATGATGTAAATACTCCGAGGTGAATTTCGCAAGTTCATACCGGTAATTTGGTTAGAATCCCTACAAGATCATAAATATGGAGGATAAGGAGGTGAACATGTGCTACGGACATTAACTAGCATCATAGTGAAACTGAAATCCTAGAATCATCCCCTAAGCCAACTCACACTCTCTCTCTATCTTGCTCACTCTCTCTCATCTCTCTCTTAAGCTCTTGCTATGAAGCTCTCAAGCTCTCGTTCGTGATTTCTCAACCTTTAATTATCTAGATAACTTGCTTTGCGAACTCGACTAGTGCTTAATCAACAGTCCCTGTAGATCGATATTTTAATTACTTGATGACTTTACTTTGCACTTGAGGAGAGATGAACAGGGAAGGATTCTAGGACTTTGGTTTCACTATGATGGTTGTTGACATTCTAAAAATTATTTATTTTCCTATCTCTACGTATGTTCATATGCAGGTATACTTATCTAAGACCAAACCAGCATGTTTATCCAAATCTCATGCTTCTTCGTAAGAAGACCACCTAGTGTCTGCTTAAAGGATTACCCTTGTCACGAGGGCTCTACGGTCATACGACTAGTTTGCCTCTATACTCGAGAATACGAATTGGGGCAAACCCCCTTTAAGCCCTAAGATAGTTATAACCTCTTGGTTAATCAACCTAAGTTCAAGACAATAATACTAGAAAGTTCGCTTAAAGGATTATTTTTGTCACATAGGGCTCCACGGTCATACAATCTTAGATTATCCTCTCTACAAGGCGATGGAATCACCAAGTCCCAAAACATTCAACATTCACATAATAAAAAAGAACATAGAACATTCATGTCATACAATAGAGAAATAAATAATTACTTAGAACAAATGTCAACAATTACATCATAGTTACTCCCTACTTCCAGAATCCAGAGATCTACTCCATAGCAATGAAGATACAACCAAAAGACATAGAGAATAACATTCTACAACTCAAATCGAAAAGTAAAGCTTAGCGAGATAGTGTCGATGTCTCTGGAAGGATCTCTATGCTCTGAGGGTGGACGAATCATTAACGACTCTTGAAATGGTGGATCTAGGGTTCCCCTTAAAGGAGAAAACCCTCCTCCCCTCCTTTAGGAGACTTTTGGGGCCTTTTATAGTCCTCCCAACCATTAAAAATGGTTGTGAAAAAAATCCCACATGGCCCCTGCCCAAGATGTGACATGGTCGTGTTGGCCTCGACCAGCATTTGTGGCCGAGGCATGACCATGCCATTTTGGCACGGCCTGACCATGTGGGAATCTGCTTGTTGTCCAGGAAGAGGCACAACCGTGTCTTTTAGGCACGGTCGTGCTTTGTTGGCTTCTCTGGGAGGCTGGAGATCTGTAGATGAAGCACACGACCAGCCAATGTTGAATGCTGGAATCTTGCTCGAATGTGTATGAAGCGCGCTATTCACCCCCCTCTAGCGCTTTCTCGATCCAACAATTGGTATCAAAGTGGGGTGCTCAAAATTGGTGCAACCACCAATCGAGCTTGTTTTCTTCATTCGTTTTCAGTTTTACTCTCCTAGCTAGAATTGGTGCAAACACCTCTTCTGACAAAGTTTTTGGTTTTTCAAAACTGCTCGAAATTGGTGCAACATCACTCGAGCAAATTTTTTCCTTTTGGATACCCTATACTTCCCACACTATTAATCTAAGACCAAGTCTTGGAACATCATTTTTGTGTGTGTGTGCAAGTTTCGAAATAACACACCAAGAAGGCTATAGTACAGCCCGTCCCCCACTTTTCATCGAAGATGATTTTGACTACTTGAAGAGTTGTATGGAATATCACCTAAAGACGCAGGTGAGTATGTGGATCTCAATCCAAACCAGGTTTACCCTACCCTACCAAACCAGATGGTAGTCCAATGGGGTGCGAGGATTGGGATCCAAATGTAAAGAAGCAAATAGAAGCCAACACCAAAGCAATGCAAACTCTGTAATGTGGCTTGACTAAAGAGGAGCTTAGTCAGGTTGGTCCCTTTATTAGCATGCAAGATATGTAGAACAAAGTAATCAAGTTCCACGAAGGGACCTCCGACACCAAGGTAAGCAAAAGGGACTTATTATTAAATAATTTGTATAATATAACAATGCAGGAAGGAGAATTCGTCAGTTAACTCCACGCTCGCCTACAAAACATCCTCAACAGACTGCATGCAATCGGGCAAATGGTGGAGAATCGGGACATCATAAGGTGTGCTCTAAGAGCCTTCCCGAGAAACAACTTGTGGGCATCAATAGTCGATTCTTACAAGGTCTCACGGAACTTGTCTAAAATTAAAATTAATCAATTATTTTCTGAACTTGATCTCCATGAGAAGACTAACACTTGCCAAGCCGAGAAGGGTATAGCTCTTTCTGCAGGACAACGAAAGGAGGACGAGCAACGAACAAGAGTTGAACAAAAGTCAAAGGAGTCCGAATCCGATGATGACGATGAAACCACCGTTGAACTAGTCAATCTCGTATAGAAGTTGGTGAAAAAAAAGATAGGGTTCAGCACACAAGAAATCAAGAAAGGAGTTTGGAACAAGAAGGAAGGATTAAACCAAACACCTGCGTGGAAGGATGAATCCACTTGTTACAAGTGCCAACAAAAGGGACATTTCAAAGCCGAGTATCCCAAATTGGAGAAGAAATACCAAAAGATGAAGAAAACACTCAAAGCAACTTGGGACGAATCTTCATCCTCCAAAGAAGAAGAAGAAGAGGACCACAGCCACTTGACAATGATGGTTAGAACCAACAAGGGGTTTGAAATCGAATCCAAGTTTGAAGCTGAGTCTAAGAGAAGCCATAGATATGTATTTTTTTTCGAAGGATCGAACCCCCAATGTAAGTACTAGTGTCGAGTTAAAATTGTATAAAGTTATTACTTATCTAAACAATAAACTAGCAAAATCCAATGCCCGGGTCAAATCACTCCAAGAGGAGGTCGCACTCCTCAAAGAGTAGACTAACCTAAGTTTGATAACCAATCAGGTTCAGGTTGGAACCTCAACTCAAGTCTAACAACTTGAGGAAGAGAATTCTAATTTGAAAAATCAAGGTACCAAACTTAGAGGTTCATTGGAAAAGTTCACTATTGGATCCAAGGGCTTAGATATGCTTCTTGGGTCTCAGCGAGCCATGTACAATCGAATCGGACTTAGATTCAAAACAAAACACACCCAAAATAGATATTTCATGTTTTTAGTTAATCGGAACAAACCTAGAATCCAAGAATGGTTCGAAAAGTTGATTTGATTAATCAAGTTGAACCAAACCAGTATTGGGTCCCTCAAGATCATGTACATGTTTTGGATATACCTTATCTAAGTCATGATCGAGGGGGAGCCAATCGAAAAAACGTCTTTATTATTAAATTGATTGATTGATTGCATGTTTCTTTCTATAATGCATGTTTTCTATTGCTTAATTTAGAATGGTTAGATAAGGACAATAGGCTTGCTTGACACTTGCCCAACATAGTATCAGGGTGGGGCGAGATGATAATAAGTTAAGGAAGCTTAGTCTAAGTAGTCAAGTAAGATAAGGAGTATCTTATTTGGTTTACTTAGTTAAGTGAAATTAACTGAAGCTACCTTGTCACATCCTAGACTAGTTAGACAAGGATTTCTCAATTGATTAGCTAAGTATTAAATTTTATGAATCAACTTTGTCTTAGAAAGTGATCGTTGCTCCAATAACTAAGAAGGCCTCTGTGCCTCACCACGGCCTGAAAGCTGAAACCTAAAATGTACACCTAGTTAGTCAACTGTTAAATTTGAATCTAACTCAAATGTTAATCAATCCTTAGCACATAAACTAAATTAATAAAGATTGACAACCATCTCACAAATTCTATAAGGTTCCCTTGTTTAGCGCAAACAGTGGACACATGACATTTCTGGCATAATGGTCAGGGGGTCGAATCCCCGGGAACTCATGACCTGGGTGTTCCATCCCACCATGCGCCTTTCGCCTGTATACCTGAATTTACCTCCCTCCATATCTATGCGACCGGCTCTAGGGGGCCGCTAATGTGGTGGTTCCACATTTTTGTTCTTCTATAAGGTTCCCTTGTTTGAAAATCTAGAAAATGGTGAGATGGATCTAGGATTAAAATTAAACCAATCCAATTAAATTAAAACCTCAATCAAATAATCTTCAATTAGTTAAAACTTAAATGAACCGTAATTAAATCATTCTTAATTAAAATTCAAACCTAATCTAATTAATTCATTTAATCTAATTAAACAATGTTAATCTAATTTAACTTAATTAATCTAATTTAAGTTAACCTAATTAAACCAAAACTTATTAAATATAAGTAACTTGAATTAATCTATCTAATTAACCTAATTCATTTAATTTATTAATTTATTAATTTATTAACCTAATACAAACTTAATCAATCTAAAAAAACTTAATTCAACTAAAACTTAAATAAATAAACCTAACTTAAACATAAACTTAATTAAAACAATGTTAAATTTGTTAGTAGAAGCCCTAGAGTCAATCATGTGATGATTGACGAAAGAACTCATTGTATCATATTCTTGTATTAATAAAGGCATGTTTTGGTTATTATACTTACTTTGTATTGGTGTCAAATAAC
>JBBUKS010007343.1:0-12523 GCA_038050645.1 Hedychium gardnerianum | reverse complement strand
AATAAGACTTAACTCTGATCCTTTGACAACATCAAAATATAGGTTTGATTCTGGTGCTCCCTGCACCAACAGAAGATGCCATCCAAATATTGTTTATCCATTATCAGGTGGGTCCTAGATGCAAATGATAGTCTAAGTTCCTCGATAAGAAACCTAGTGTCCATGATAGAGTTAGAGGGACCAATTAATGTAATAAGGTTTTATGGTTGTTACCGAGGCATCTTGGGGATTTGGAAACTTGGACTCGGTAGATGACTTAAGAAGATGAAGGCAAGATCTGTAGGCGATGAGGTCGGCCTAACCATCACCTCTATTTTATAACATTTGATCGGTCAATCGAATGGATTTATCGATCGATCGATAAACTTAATTATCAGTCAACCAAACATGCTTTAGCGGGTTAAGAGTCGTTTAGTCGACTGATCCATCATGATTGATCAATCGGATAACAAAGGGGTCATAGTCAACCAATCAACTTTTTCAAGTACTAAGGAGGATCAATTGACTGGATGTGTTGATCGATCGAACGGTAGACGAATTATCCTATCAACGAGTCAGTTTTTTCAAGTTTCTAGATGTTATCGGTCGATTCAATCGATCAAAAATATTATTTAGTCGATCAAAAATTAGTTTTCAAAAAAAATTATAAATTAATAATACATCTATACATTGTCATTAATCAAAATGTCTAACTTCTTTTTTTCCGAATCAAATGATATTGGTTAATCATCAAGTTTAGCTTGGAGTTAGTTACCTTAGTGATTAATTTTTATTTGTACCCCTTAATTCATGTTGATGCACTAGTCTACATCTAGAATTAGGGGTTGAACCAAATATCTCACGCCCATCTACATGGTTAAGTACACAAATAGTTATTCCTAAGTGTTTGTGAGATGCAAAAGTTTCCTTAAATCAATAGGTGCATGAAATCTATGGCAGCTCCTAGACTAATTCAATTTTTAAATTTAGTAGTAGTAATACTAATAATAAGAAACTCGCTCTACTAATTTAAACTGAAGCATATATTTAGCAAAATTGAATAATAATTTTTCTATTGTTACATCTCACCCATTCTAAGTGATCAAAATATGTTAACCTTATGAGTTTTGTGAGATATTTTTAAATTTTACTTTTCAATTGAATGATGATTTGGAAGAGTGTTTGACTTTGGGTTATATTCAAGTTTAGCTTTGGGTCAGTTAAGTGAGTATTTCTTAAATCAGCTTCTAGGTTGTGGCAAGGCTCAGGGGCCTACTTTGGAGCGACCACATTCTTAGAAAAAGTCAATAAAAGAAATTACACACTCAACTAACTTAATACAAAACCCTCGACTAACTAGTTTATATAGGATTAGATTGAGCGATAGAGCGGGGGTGGGGGTGGATGAGTATTACGCTTTAAAAACTTCTTTTCTTTTACAAAAACAAATCAAATAAGCAGTGGAAAACTAAAAATAAGAATTCGATCAATTACTTGGCTCGTAGTTCAGTGACTACTACTCTAAGGCCCACGATCCCTTAGATCATTTCCGAATGGGAAATCCACTAATATTCTCCTTTCTGAAAACTTTCGGAGAAGGAAGAAATTGTACAAGGATGAAGAGAATAGTAACAAGCTACTATCTCTTTAATTTAAATGCAAGAAACTAAATATATCGACAATGTAGGATGTAGAATGTAGGTGTAGGTTATCAGAGAGCCTCTCAGATTAGAAGTGGAAGATCTTACATGAACTGATTAGCATCGAGGAAGGAATTGATGAGAGAATTGAATGTCAAGTGTTGAGCCTCGGATCCCGAGGCTTCTTTTATAGCCTTCTTATGGTCGATTGAAAATCCATCAATCGACTGAACCATCTATTATGAGACAAGACCCAGATCTTTCCTTGCTTACTTCGATTCGATCAGATCAATCTTGTGAAATCCACTTTTTAGGTTGATTGAATGCCTGTCTAAGCGACAGGACCATAAAATTTCCTTTACTATTTTGATCCAATCATATCCGATCTATTCTTTCCATATGTGTTCGGTCGACTTAACCTTCTGATCAATCAACTGAATGCTTATTTCCTTCTTTGCTGGGATATAGATCTGGTCTGTGCTTATCTGCCCGATTCGATAGACCGAACACCCTATTTGGTCGACCGAATACCCTATTCGGTAGACCAAAGACTATTTTTTTTGCAAAACAAAGTTAGTACAATAATAATCATGCTAGTGATAATTAGAAATATATAATTATGCATGAATTAACTATAGTTAAGACTGTCTAATCTTGACTTAGAAACCTTCGTTGGTTTCTACAATCGGATCAATGCTTAAGGTTGTGTCAACTGGGATGCGTCCTCACTACCTTCTAGAATTGAAAGGCTTCTCCAGGACTTAACCACAAGGAAGACATACCTATGTGTCTGGGGTCTAGGAGTTCATAGTTAACTTAAGAATTTTGACTATAAATGTTGGTCAACAATTTTCAAGGGTATATAATTTTTTGAAAAATATATATAAGTACATCCAATCAATCATTAAACATCATTATATGAATCACTATTTTGAATATAATTTTAAGAAAAAATCATATCAATTTTGAAAATATTGTCAATTAATTAATTTAGCATCTCACCCATTCTATATTTTTTAAACATGGTAACCTTATGAGTTTTGAGAGATGCTCAATTTTAATTAACATGATTTGTCTAAGGTAGTTTGATCTTGTGTTAGATTCAAACTTAGCTTTGGGTCCGCCAAGTAAGTGTTTTCAAAATAAACTTTCAGGTTGTGGTGACTCACAATGGATATCATTAAAGTAACCATGTGCCTAAGATAAAGTTTTTTCACAACATCTCACCCAAGGGACTTAGTACTAAGTCTTCGTCTAACTAGTTCAGATTAGACTGAGATAGTTTCAGCTAGATCCACTAAGACGATTGTACCAGGTAGAACACATATGATTCATCCTCGACATGCATTTAACATAGCTTCCTTACCGTACTATCATCACAACCATCTCCGATATCGTTGATCAAGATTAAACTATCTTTTTCCTTATATTTGCCTATCTATCCATTCTAAATTAAGCATGAACTAAGCATGATATTTAAATCATAAAACAAACATGCAAGTCAAACATAAATAAAAGAAAAAAACATGCTCCTCTTAAATCAATGGTACAAGTTTGTTTTTCCCTCCCCTTGGATCACAACTTTTATTCACATAGAAAATTTGATCTTTAGGAATCCAAAATTTATTATTTCCTACTTTGTTGATTAGATAAGATTTTGGAACCCATGCTTGAACCTTTTTGTTAACATTCCTATTTAATAAAGACATGTAGGTTCTATGTATAGTGTTAGTCTTGTATCCAAGTTTAGATTTTTTTTACACATCTCTTTGAGTTCCAAGTATCATATTTAGGTACTTGGAGCCCAAAGTAAACTTTTCCAATATTACCTTAAGTTCTTTAGCTTGACCTTTCAAGAGAGAGTTCTCTTCCTCAAGGACTTGAGTTAAGGTTCCTTCTTGAACTTAGTTAACTGAAGAACTTAGGTTGATCTCCTCCTTAAGGATTTTAATCTAATTTTGAAGGGATCTAACCCATTCCTCATATTTAGATAACTTTATAGTCAAGCAAGCAATTATACTATACATTTTATCAACTAGGGGAGAGTTTACCTCTTTTTCTTGATTGTCTGAAATATATACATATTCGTGGCTTGATTCAGACTCAGACTCAGACTCGGACTCGCCTATGTCCTCCTTTTTCATTAGTCATGAAGACTTTTTGTTTCGGTTCTTCCATGCTCGACTCCTCCGAAGATGATTCGTTGTTCTGTATTTTGATGTTAGATAATTTATTAAAATAGGGATTTCTTTTTAATACCTTTGAATCATCGGTTCCCTCATGAAGTTCGACCAACTTATTATTATATTTGAGAGGTGTCCTAAAGCCAATCGCCTTAAACATTATCTTATTTATTTGATAAATAAAATTCACTATTTGGGTGTGCATTTTATATGTATGTGATTCGATCTTAAACTCAATTAATGAAGTCCACAATACAAAGCATAACATAAGAGAAATTGTAATTGGATTACAATTAGTGGGTATCCATTCATGTGTAATTATGTATGTATTGAAATCTTCCTTATTCAATGAATTGATGAGACTGGACATCGTTAATTCTATGAGACTAGTACATATTATACTCCTTGGTTTATCCAAGCAATCGAGCCTCGCTAACTGTAAACATAGGGATGTTGAGAGTTAACATGTGAATGCTAGTTAAAGGTAACTGGTTCATTGAATGTGACCTGCTATGAGACTTCATATGGTTCTTTATATATTAATGAAGATCTAATTGCAGCTCGAGTGAAAGTTTCCTTAGACTTGAGGTATTTAAATCATCTTAATCATGGAGGCTTATACTTTAACATCTTAGCTATACATCTCCTAAGAGGCATAGTTACGAGATGATTGGGTATCAGTCAATATGCCTGAAGGTATTTGAATAACCCACAAAAGATTTACCACTCCTTTTATAAGGAGATGTATACTCCATGACCTCTTGTTACTCATAAGTCTTTGGCCAAAGCAAACATGTCAAGAGGATGATCTTTTTGGACATATATTTTTGAGTAATTTGAATCCACATGATAAAGAACTACAACTTGGGCTAGGTGTGACGTAGTCAACCTAGTGGGGTTTGACACATAAACTATGTCTTGAACCAAGTGGGTATAAGATGAGTGAAAGAAATAGAAGCACTAATTACTATAGTTGCTAAAGGGTTCAAAATTTGTTTTGAAGTCAACTATGATTTTTTGATCAATTGGGGGTCATGATGTACTACTAGGTATCACTCATGATCTATTCATTATTAACAGTTAATTATGAATGATCAACATAACCGGGAACCTATTAGGTCACACACACTATGAGTATATCTGAAACACGTAAAACAAGTTGGAGAATAAGATTCTCAGATAGAGAGAGATTAAGTTTGGTTGGATTAGGAAAAAGGAAAATATGAAAAATATTTGTCGGGCCAAAAGCGTGTTTGGGCCATGCCTCTTGTAAGCAGGTTGGGCCCACTCATGTGACATGGGTTTGGTTATAAGCCACGCCTCTTGTAGGAAGGTCGAGTCAGCTTATTGGGTATGAGTTTGGACTTGTTTCTCAAACCCTAATGAAGGGTATAAAATACCTCTCCATGGAAGAAAAACAACAAGATGTTTTTAGGTTTTGGTTTTCTTCTTTCCCCCACTCTAAGTGTGCTGTCAAACCCAAAAGGGTGTCGCCCCTTTGGTTGCCACTGCCACCACCCAGTCGTAGGCCCTACTATCGCAGGCCATCACAACTTCTGCTGGCCACCCAGCCGTCGGCCATCCTAGAGCCGATAGTTCCCTTGCCGCCTCTTATTGGTGCCACTGACAAGAAGTTGCCGCCACCCACCATCTTGTGTCGCCGACTTCTCTAGGATTGTGTCATCTTACTTTGGCTAGTACCAAAATGGAGATGCAACTTGTGGCTTGGGAAGTCATCTTGAAGGTATCTTGGTATAGATACTAATAGAGGCAAGTCTTGTGAGATTTACTAGTTAATGCATTTTCCTTTGAACGTCATTAGATAGGTGTATCTTCTATACAACTATTTTGATCTATGATTATGTCTTGCACATGTATGATATTGTTGTTTTGGGATGCATGAAATTTTTTATGTAAATCATTTCGCTTCCGTTGCATATTTTATCAAAAACATATGTATTTTTGTACGCAAATATCCCAACAAGTGGTATCAGAGCCTCTTATGTTTTCGACATAAATCGTAGATCTTGTTTTTGGCATGTCGTAAGTTGTCATAAGTTTCTCAAAAAAAGACCGAAGATGCGCCAAGTAGCACCGATGGTGCTAGCTACATATTTCGTGTCCGATTAGGAATTTCCAATCCAATTTTGGAAATTGTTTCCTAATCCGTTAGGAAATTCCAATTTTGAAAATTGTTTCCTAATTTGTTAGGAAATTCTAATTTTAGAAATTATTTCCTAATCCATTTAGGAAATTTTAATTTTTGGAAATTATTTTATAATCTGATTAGGAACTTCCAAAATTTGGAAATTATTTCCTAGATCCTTTTTGGAATTTCCAAAATTTTCCAAATTGTTTCCTAACCTAATTAAGGATTTTTTGATTTATGGAAACCTAATTCTTAATAATGGAAACATGCTAATGTATGACAACTATACCATGTTTAAACCATGTTTATGCCATTACAACTATGTCATGTTTGTACCATGTTTATACCATGACAACTATGCCATGTTTGTACCATGTTTATACCATGACAATCATGCCATGTCTATGCCATGTTTATACCTTATATGGAATTGAAGAGACCTAAATAAAATAAATCCCTTATTTAAATTTTAAAGCCTACACCTTCCATTAATATGGTAAGAATAGAGTTCAATTTCTTGTTTAGGTTGTTAGACTCTCTCCAAGCCTAACTTGACATTGGACATATTTAGACCATTGAGATATGATCTCATGATTAATGTGATAGCTTTAACTCGAAACATTAACTTGTTGGACTCACTCCAAAGTTAATGTGGACAGAGGTGCAGTTGGGTGATATGCATAGGATAGCATATATGATAATGAGTTATGCAAATATCAATAGTTGATAGCATAAGGTGATAATTATATATATGTGATATATAATTGGTATAATTGATATCTACCACTAGAAGTAAGAATGCCTTGTTGGACTCACTCCAAGGTTATTCTTATCCATAGTGGATATCAACCCACTTGGAGATAACCTACCATCTCCTGAATTCAAAGTAAGGGCTCTTGAATTTGAACGATCAAGTGAGACCTTTTTTTTTTTATGAATGTGAATTGTTTGCACGTCATATTTATTTCTCATATATGCTCATTTTGTATTTTAAGGTTGTTAGAATTAGCATGACTTCTATGAATTTGTGCTCGATTTTGGATACAAATAAATTGACAAGGCCAAACTTCTTGGATTGGATTCAAAACCTTAAAATTGTTGTCAATGTTGAGAAGATTACCTATGTCCTTGAAGAGCCTCTTTCCCCAAGTCCGGCTGATGATGCTACTAATGACCAAAGGTTGGCCTATCAGAAGCATATGACATATTTTGAGCTTTCAAGTTGCATCATGCTAGTTTCGATGTCTCCTGAACTACAAAAGCAACATGAGTATATGGATGCTTATACTATTATTTATCATCTTCTTGAGTTGTTTGATAAACAATCGAGATCCGAATGGCTCGAGATCTCTAGGCTTCTCTTTCGCTCAAGGATGCAAAGGGGTTCATCTGCGGTGTAGTTTGTACTAAAGATGAATGATTACATTGAATGGTTAGGATCACTTGAATTTGTTATGGATTATGAGTTAAGTATTGACTTAATTCCAAGAGTTTGCTTGATAGCTATTCACAGTTTATGATGAACTATCAGATAAACCATCTTAAATCCATAATTCCCATGTTGATCAACATTCTTAAGTTAGTGGAGCCATCTGTTACGAAACCGCAAGTGCACGATTACATCGTCAGTAGTATAAAAGATTATCGTATCCACAAGGATTGTTGATTAAGCATTAGTGATTTCACAAAGTAAGTTATCTAGACAATCAAAGACTGGTTGGAATGCTTGAGAACAAGAGAGAGAAGAGAGAGAGAGAGAGGGAGAGAAAGAGTTGAGAGTCTTGAGAGGGGAGATGAGAGGGAAGGTTGAGAGAGTTGAGAAGGTTTGTGGGAAGAATGATTCTAGGATTTCAATTTCACTATGATTCTAGTTAATGTCCCTATAATATGTTTATCTCCTTATTTTCCATACTTACTCCTATGTAGCAAGAGTTGTCCCTATATCAAGGTCTTTTAACTCTAGAAAGTGGGTAAGTGTCGATGCCCTTCGTCACTAAGGGCATAATAGATCGGTTGAATGAGAATCCTTTGTATCTAAGGATCTCGCGATTATCCAGTCTAGTTGAAACCTTAACATAGAGGTAAATCCCTTGTATCTACATGCATTACTCATATACACATTTCATCAAACATGTATAATGCACAACACACATAGAGCAAGAAGTAAACATCTCATAGAAATAGGAAATTGACATATACATAGTTCATACATCAATCACTCATCATAGATACTCCTTAACCCTAAAAATGAGAGATCTACTCCATGGAGAATGAAATACAACCAAGAGACAATAAATAAAGCATTCTTACAATCCAAGGAGTAGTAGAGAGGAAGAAATGTTTATCAATGTGTTGCCGGTCTTCTTGGATGAGTCTCTTTGCTCCGGAGGAGGATGGATCATTGAAATGGATGGAGATAGAACCTCTAGAGTTTCCCCCTAAGGGGTTCTCCAAGGAGAGGGATGAAGTCAAAAACCCAAGATGCTTCAAGCAAGGGTTTGCTTGACCCTTTTATACCTCCCCCAAATGGTCAAATCTGGTAGATTTATTGGGTTCCGTAAAAATATATTTTTCACCTATTATATCACCTTATCTCGAGTTGAAGTCTGAACCAAAGTTTTATCCCTTGAAATCATCTTCAATTTTAGAGTTGATTTAGCCCAAAACTTCAACTGAGCCTAAAGTTATGATGGTTCAAAGTTTGGTCTGCAAGTCCGGGTGAATGACCCAACAAGGTCGTGCCTGGGAGGCATATCCGTGCCTTTTAACATGGCCTATATGTGGTTATCTTCTATTTCACACTGAAGCAAAGTTGTAGATCTTGAAGTTAAATACATTTTGGCATTTGAATCAGCTTGAAACTCCAATAGTGTGAAAAGTTATGCCCATTATACTTTTGGTCTACAGGCTACCCAAATTTTGACACGACCGTGTGATTCACGCGACACAATCATGCTTCTCATTTGACACGGCTATGTAAAATCACCAGAGCTAGCACACGACCATGCATTTTGGGCATGACCCCTAGTTGAGAAGAAAGCACTGTCGTGCATGGGTGGCATGGCCCTGTGTCGAGGAAGCACGGGTAGCAAAGCATGGTCATGCTTTTTGGCAAATAAAAATAATTAAATAATGTGTGTTAATTGAGGAATAAGTTTAAAGGAATTTTTGGAAATTTTTAGAAATATTTATGGATTTAATTGGAGTTTATTAGAGGAGTTCATGGGGATATAAATAATAGGCTTTTTGAATGCCTGTTTGAAATATCAATTAAGTTGGGAGTTTATTGATTTTATTAACCTAAAATTGAGGTTAATTGACCTAAGTTAAGAAATTATGAACTAAATTTGCTTTTAATGATTGAACTTAGGTTTAATCAAATTTAAAACCAATTTAAAAGAAAACCTAAGTTCATAAATAAATTCATTTGCCTCAACCCTTTCCCGATCCCCTCTCCCTCTCCTTTTCCCCGATTTCTCTGCACTGCCGCCCTCCATCGTCAACCCCTGCTGCCACCAAAAAATGACGGTCGTTCCACCTCCGGTAAAGAAAGATCGTCGCCGGTACTCTCCTCCATTAACCTCAACCCACAGCCGATGAGCGAAGCCGGTTTCCCCTCTCCTTTCCCGAACTCCATTTTCCCGATCAACACCAAAGCTTCCTCTTCTTCTTCTTCTTCTTCTTCTTCTTCTTCTTCTTCTTCTTCCCTTCTCCTCTATCGCCGTCGACCGTCGGCACTCACTGTCGTCAATCAGACCGAATCATTGTTGCAGTTCAGTGGGTGTGAAACCAGCTGACAACACCAATCGACCGTCGCCCTTTGTTGACCCAAGCTCGAGTTTCCTTCTCCTCGGGACATCACCACCAACAAGATACTGCGGTTGACCTAGCCAGTGTAGCCAGGTCATATCTGACCCCAATCATCGGTCATATCATTGCTCCGGTGAGTTTTGATTTCCTCTTTGCTTTGGTCAACTCAAATTTGTCAGCCATCTCATTACTCCGCTTATGTTTCTGTCACACTAGATTTTCTTCGGCTACCATGGACTTAGATTTGATCAAGCCCAAATTTAGGGATGCCGGCCACGGCTCCCTGATTTGCTCCATCCACAATGATATCCAGCCACCTCTAAATAGTCTGACAGCCACCAACAGAGGTATACCTTGATTAAAAATTCTAATTTGGGTGATGAATGGTGTAGGGGTTGAGATTGCTTTGTGTGGTGGTGAGATTAGCTAATCATGTCATTGTATTTTTGAAGTTAAGATGCAAGGGTGAATTTGGGTTATGAGTACTGATTTTGTAGTTATGTTATGTTATGAATTAGGATTAATTCCAATTGATTTGATCTTTGATGGATATCTTGGTATTTCTTGAATTTGAGGTGGTTAGATTGATAAAGTTTAATTTCTGATGTGTGAAATTGGTATGCTTGAACAAAGGTAAGGGACTAATGCACATGATTCTCTTGTAATATTATTTGTGAGTAGGATGTGTGTTTTTGTATGATTATAGTTTAGAATTTTGAATTATACTTAATGAGTAGGGTTAATGAGCGATTAATCCTGGATTGTATGGTTTGGAGCTATGAATTTGGAGATGGGTGTATTGTTATTATGTGGCTTGGTATCACCTTCGTGTATTGAAGATATATGTAGAATGTGGAGAATTTGATTTGTGTAGATATGATATGTGTTGAACTTGAGTTGGAATTTGATAATGGATTGGTGATGTGGGTAGATGGGTGATAATGTTATTTTGTGTTTTGTTGTATTGAGCATGTATGGGTGTTTTGGTTGGAGGATCAAATTAATGTAAGGATTATGCCTAAATTGTAGGCTTAATATTAAAGGGTTACAGTGTGACCATTGTTAAGGGTTATGGGGTTGAAAGAACTTTTGGTCATAAGTCTTATAATTAGTTGTTAGTTTCATTTGGTTGAGTTGGATTAATTTAGGGATTGGTTATATGGAATGATAAGGAGATCTATATGTGGAACGAATAAGTTGATCCAATTAGGGTTTTCCTAATTTTGTTTAGAATTTGGTATAGTTATTTGATTCATGATATGTCTCGGTTGTAATTTATGTTTTACATCGCAAGATTCTAACTTGGCGTAGACTCTTGGAACTTAAGACTTTTGATATGAGCTATACATCAGGTGGGTATTTCTTACTTGATTCTTTTAGTAGATATTGACCTTGGTGCATGACATATTTTCATAGTTATAGTATTTGTGTTTACCTTGACTCTATTCACCTGTTACATGCGTTTTGATACTTGTTTGCTTGTACTTTGAGATGCTCATTTTATATCTATATAGTCTCTTTGTTTTTCATACCTATAGTGTGTACACGTGTATGGTGTGCATAATAGGATCATGCTTATGATTGAGTAATCATATAATTGTTTAACATGCGTGTGGCATGTGTTTGCTCATGTATAGTTCAGATTGTCCATGTCATGTAGTGTTATACATGTGGGTGGTGTATACCTTGAATCATGTTATGATCATGTTGTTGATAGACACGTGTGTGACGTGCAGTTATATTTAGTTGTTAGCTATTGTTTCATTTATAGATGTGGACACGTGTGTGGCGTGTACTAGATGTTGATGTTTCATATTTGTATATTTCATATCTGATTTGTAGTTATTTACACACGTGTGACGTATAGTATGATTAATATGTCTTCATTGATGTAGCTGAGTACATTTGTGTAGTTAGACATATATGATGGTAGATTACTTGTCTATCTACCACCATAGTGTTGCATATATGCTATCGGCTATATCTCCCATTAGAATGGTTGGATGAGTCGTAGCATCGATGATGCATGTATACTAGCGATCAGGGCTCCATTCAGGTGTGAGCTAGTCATAGCATTGATGATGCATGTATGCTAGGGATTAGGGCTCCCTTCAGGTGTGAGTTAGTCGTAGCATCGATGATGCATGTATGCTAGCGATCAGGGCTCCCTTCGGGTGTGAGCTAGTCATGGCATCATGTAGATGCATATATGCTATCGGCTATGTCTCTCATTAGGTTGGTTGAGTGAGCTGTAGCATCACGATATTACATGTATGCTATTTGCTATATCTCCCATTAGGTTGGTTGAGTGAGTTGTAGCATCCCGATGTTGCATTGCATGCTATCAGCTAAGTCTCTCATTCAGTTGGTTGAATGAGTCGTAACATTGGTGATACATGTGCTATCGATCAGGGCTCCCTTCGGGTGTGAGCTAATCATAGACATACTACTATCTAGGTAGTTATACCCTAGCTTCCCATGAGGTCATACGTGGTAGAGAGTTTCTCCCACAGCCTGTAGCTAAATAGCTACCTCTTATTTGCCCATGAGGTCATTCGTGGTAGAGCGTTTCTCCCGCAGACAGGGATCCTGATATTTATGGACTACCCATGAGTATCATGGTAGAGTGTTTCTCTCGCAGTCCATAACAGACGAGCTAGGTGTCTTGGTCATTTGTATACCCTATAGTGGAGGATTGCTCCCCCATACGAGACCCCAATTTCTGATATTTTTATCGATATACGCATAAGAGATGCAATACT
>JBBUKS010007332.1:0-12526 GCA_038050645.1 Hedychium gardnerianum | reverse complement strand
CCCGAAGGTGATTGGATAGCCAACAAAGGATTTACCACTCTTATAAGGAGATGTATACCCTACGTCTGCTTGTTAGGATTATTACTCGAAGTTTTTGGCCAAAACATTACATGTTAAGAGTACGGGGCTTTTGGACACATGTCTAAGTAATTTGAATTCACAAGACAAGGAAGTATAGCTTGGGCTAGGTATGATATAGTTAGACTAGTGGGGACTGATACATAGACCATGTCCTGAAACAAGTGGATATAAGATGAGTGAAAGGAATGAGACATGACTCATTGTAGTTGCTAAAAGGTTCAAAAATAGTTCGGGAATCAACCTATGATTTTATGGTCAATTAAGGATCATGATGTATTGCTACTAGGTGTCACTCATAATCGTTTCATAATTAATGGTTAATTATGGACGACCAACATAACCGGGAACCTATAAGGTCACACGTACTACAAAATTATCCGAAAAATTTAAAACGAGTTTGAGAATTGGATTCCCAGATTGAGAGAGAGACAAAGTTTGGTTGGACTAAACAATTGACAAATATGAAAAGTTATTTGTCATAATGGAAACGAGGATGTGTCACATCTTTTGAAGATGTGAAGGACCCTTTTTGGTTTAATAATAAATCAAATTGGTTTGGTTTGGTTATTGAACCAAGTTGGCTTAGTCTTGAATCAAACCAAGAGCTTAATGGGTTGTGTTTTGGTTAAAGCTTATTGGGTTGGGAGTTGGGCTTAGGAGATGACTTATTCTCCAAGTCATAGAGAAAAGATTATTAATACTCTCCCATAGGGAGAGAATTAATCTAATGTGTTTTGATTAAACCTAAGAGTTAGGTTTTCCAAAACCCTCCTCTCTTCTCTCCCCTCTTCTCCCCTTCTCTTGCCTACACTGATTCATTGCCACCACCGACTATTCGGCATCGACATCGATTTGTCGCCGCCACTGACTATTCGCACCAACACTAATTCATCGACGCTGATATTGATTCGTTGCTACCACCAACTATTCGGCGGCGATACCGATCGGCGCCGCCACCTTGTTTGGTGTCGCCAAATTACTTTGAGCCACCGGGCACCAAGTTGAGCAAGATCCCTCTCTCGAATTATTTTGTCTCCCCAATTCGGCTAGTACCAAAGCGAAGACACGACTCGAACTTAGCGAAGTCATCTTGAGGATACTAGACGTGGATACGAATAGAGGCGAGGTTCGATAACGTCGCTTGATTGATTTCGGAAGAGGCTAGTCTTGCAAGGCTAGCAAACACTATCTATAAAGTTCGAAAACGAACTCGCAAGTATAACTAGATTAAAAGATTTAATTTAATTTTCGTAAAATTTTAATTTACAGTTATGTCCGCACGTGTTGTATCTTATATGCATATATGTGTGTATTGTAATAAATTAAAATTTATTATGTTTATTTCTGTTGCGCATTATTTTGGAAACATGTCAATTACACGCATCCGCGTCGGGCTCCCCAACATCAAAGGGGTAACATATTAGTTTCCACTCACGACAATTAGTTTTTGTGATCTCTTATTCATTTGTTCTTCTCTTTCATTCTTTTCTTCATATTTTTCACTAAGTGCTTGCAATTTGCAACACTTTAGTCAAGAACTTTTTAAAGTTTGAGATTAGATTTTTTCCAATGAACTGACAAGAAGAACTGAGGTTATCCAGTAACTAAAATGTTAGGAGAAGGTTACCTATGATTACCAAGGTACTAGGCCAACAAGATGAATCATGACTAAATCGTACTAAATCAACTTTTCGGAAGTAAAACATAAGTGAAGTGAAATATTATAACTATCAAGTAGGCAATTGGTGAACATCATCAACTCAACAATGCTTTTTTGATCTTACTAAAAGATAAAGAGAACGTGAATTACCAAAAATTTAAAGAGTGCATTCACATGACATTATATAAATTCTGCTCAAAGGACAAGTCTATTCATGCATGCTTCAAGTTGACAAAAAAAAAGCAATATAAATAAAACAAAATATGCTGAATGAAAACTACTACTAAATAACAAGCTACGATAAAACATCACAAAAAGACACACTGAATAATACTAACAAAAGTAAAACAAATTAACTCTAGAAGTGAGGCGCTCCTCCAATAGAATCTCATCAACGTGGAGGATGAGGAGGAAATTGGGGAAGAGGAGGCATGTCGAAATTGCCAGGAACTTGGGAGTAGAGGTTATGATGCCATTGATATAAATGATCAATCTGAGATGTTGTACTATCCTCTACTCCTCTGTGGTCTTCTTTCCTCTTCCACTGCTACCTTTAATCATACATAAACTGCCTCATCTCACCCTGAAATTGCCTTTGATCTCACATGAAGGATGCCTCTTCTTGCCTTAGCTTGGAAATATAGTTCAGCTTGCATTTTCGTCCTCTAAAAATGTATTGAAAGACCATCTAAACCATTGCTCCAGTGTCCCCATTGTTGTTCCATATTCTGCCTCATAGAAACCTGTTCTGCATGAATATTATCAAGGATAGAATGGAAATCAGAAAAGTCATACATAAAGGTGCTTGCAGGGTGCTCATAATGATAAAAAGAAGGGCCAGTTGATTTTATGTTTAAGGTGGGTGGCTCATCCCTAAATACTAGTGGTTTTCTCTCTATAGGTGACCTCTCTCTATCGGGGTAGACCATTGGTGCATGGGACATTTCAGAAGGGGACAAATGTAGCTCACTAGATGGAGGAAGTGGTGGGATTCATTTCAACCTCCAATTATCTGGGTTGGTGATAGTGGTGTAATCGGTATTTGTCAATTTAAAGGGTGTGCGACCTCTCATTATAAAAGCAAATGAATCACCATTGCGAACAAACATCTTAGAAGATAGACACACCCCAATGTCAATACTAGAATTTCCCCTTACACTCTCAAACTCACTCAAATCATACTTAAGGATTTCAGCAATGTGAGTGATCATCCCACCAACTATTATTATATCGGAAGGGATTTTCCGGTCTTAATAAGATGCCTAATGAAATGAGAGTCAAAATCAATACTCTCTTCATGCGTCATACTCCACAAACATAAAAGTTCACTAAGCCTCACAACCCCTTCGCTATCTCCTCTTCCAAAAATGGTATTTTTCATTATTCTATGGAGGTAGTAGAAGACGGGATTTTGGAATTGGGAGGCTTTTCCCTTGAGAAATCATATTCATTTAATCTTGTCAATTCCCCCTCAAAAGTTTTAGCCTTAAGGTCCTTTGGCAATCTTCTCTCACCTCCAGCAGGAAGTCCAAAATAATAGTTAAATTGTTTTAAGGACCACTCATAATCATTATTAAACATCCGGAAGGTGATCTTCCCCTCTTGGGTATGATCTCAAATCAAAATTTTAGCTTCCACTGAACTAAGGAACTCAAGGGTTATCCTAGCATAAGTGGGACATCAAATACTCATTAACTCGTCCTAACTTACTCTACTAATCAACCAAAATATATCCTTCTTGATCCCTAAGACTTCCATAACATTTTCATCTAAATATCTAGTTGTCATAATCCTACGCTTAATAAGGATATCTAACGTGCTTTATGAATTTCATCATAAAAAATGATACCATAAGGATTATTACCCTTGTCGCGTGCTTTTTCCTTTCCCTTAGATTTGGAAGTAAATGTTTCTCCTCTCCTTGTCCCTTCATCTTTGCTTCAAATGATGAAGATATTATATTTGAGAGGTGTCCTAAGGCAATCGTCCTATGAAATATACTATTTATTGGATAAATAGATGATTCCCTATTTGAGTCCATATTCTTTATGTGTATGATTGGATCTTAAACTCATTTACTGAATGTCCTAATATGATTCATAGATTAAGAGAACTTGTGATTAGATCACAACTAGTGAGCATATCTATATGTGTAATTATGAATGTATTGAAACAATCCCTAGTCGATGAATTAATGAGTTTTGAACATCATCGATTCTGTGAGACTAGTACACGTTATACTCCTGAGCTTATCCAAGCGGCCGCTCCTCACTGGCTGGAGACATTGGAATGTTGAGAGTTAAACGTGGATGCTAGTTAATAGTAACTAGTTCATTGAAGTGACTTACCATGAGACTTCATATGATTCTCTCTCTCTCTCTCTATATATATATCAATGAAGATCTCATTGCAGCTTAAGTGCGAGTTTCCTTCGACTTGAAGTATTCAAGTCATCTTGGTCATCGAGACTTATACTTTGACATCTTAAGCAAACATCTTCGAGGAGGTGTGAACTCAGGATGATTGGGTATAAGTCGAGTATCCAAAAGTGATTGGATAGCCAACAAAGGATCCACCACTCCTTATAAGGAGACGTATATCCTATGACCACTCGTCAGGATTACTACTCCAAGTCTTTTGCCAAAATATTTCATGTCAAGAGTATGGTATTCTTAGACACATGTCTGAGTAATTTGAATTCACAGGACGAGGAAGTATAACTTGGGCTAGGTGTGACGTACTCAGCCTAGTGGGGACTGACACATTGACCATGTCCTGAACCAAATGGATATAAGACTACTGAAAGGAACGAGGTACAACTCAATATAGCTGCTAAAGGGTTCAGAATTGTTCTTTAATCAATTATGATTTTTCGATTATTTGGGGATCATATTGTATTACTAGGTGTCACTCATGATCGTTCCATAATTAATAGTTAATTATGAACGACAAACATAAACTGGAAACCTTCAAAATCACACGCACTACGAGTTTATACCAGAGACATAAAACGAGTTTAAGAATTGAATTCTCAGACCGAGAGAGACTAAGTCTGGTTAGACCAGACAAAAGACAAATATGAAAAGTCAATTGTCAAAATAGAAGCACTGATGGACCACGTCTTTTGAAGACAAGTAAAACCCTCTTTGATTTAATTATAAATCAAATTGGTTTGATTTTAATTAAATGAGATTTAGTTATTGAACTAAGATGATTTAATTTTGAACCAATAAGATTTAGTCTTGAACCAAATTTAAAACTAATGATATTAATTACAGATTAATGGATACAAGTTTGAATTTGATTCAAACCCGAAGAAAACCTATATATGGTGGCAAAAGGCGAAACGCTCGCCCCCAACGCCCCCGCTAGTTCGTCCCAAGACCAACACGAAGGAGGTAAATCATGGTAGCTACTAGCCTGAATAGTGACTAATACATAAGAGAGGGCAGGAACCTGGCTACTAGCCAGGATTTGACCCCCAGATCTCATGATGATAACACTTTATATATTAGTCATCAGCTCATTCCGTGGGGACGAAGAGAACCTATATATAAAAATATAAGATATTGAGAATAATTAATTCAATTAAATCTGAGTTAGGTTTTGGAATTGATTTTTCCTCCTCTTCTCTCTCTTCTCTCTCCCCCGCCGCCCAAAACGAACAAAAGAAGAAAAAGACGTTTTCTTCTTGTTCGGTCGCCAACCTCAAGGACCTGCTGCTCTCTTCTTCCGCCAGCATCAAGCGGCGTCCCAAAGGGCTGCTGCCTCTTTGCTACCGGTGCCCAAAAGGACTGCTGCCGGAGTTGTTGTCACCGCCTGAGAAAGTTGCTGAAGCTTGCTGCTGGGTAATGCTTCTGCCGGTGTTGCTGCAGACCAGCCCAGTACCCTGCTGCCAGGTGATGCTTCTGCCGGAATTGCTGCCATTGTCGGAGCAAGCTGCTGAAGCTTGCTGCCGGGTGATGCTTCTGTCGGAGTTGCTGCCATCGCCGGAGCAAGCTGTTGAAGCTTGCTGTCGGGTGATGCTTCTGCCGATGTTGCTATAGCCCAACCCATCACCTTGTTTCTACCGGAGTTGCTGCCGCCCAGCCCAGCTTGCTGTCGGACTGCTGTGGTGCTGCTGCAGTTGCTGCCAAAATTTCTTCCAGCCTCCGAACAGCACCGAGCCTGCTGCCTTTTGTTGGTAGCGAGGGGTTTTGCCTCCGAACAATGGCAACAAAGGTTATTACTATCGGTTGATTTGTGTCGTGTGATTGTAATTGCCGCCCGGTACAAATCGAACCGCGATCCCTCTCTCAGATCGATACGTCTCCTACCTTCGGCTAGTACCGAAGTGAAGACACAACTCATGACTAGAAGTCACCTCAAAGATAACTCGGTGTGGATACGAGTAGAGGCAAGTCTCGTCAAGCTTGCTCATTGATTCCAAGAAGAGGCTGGCCTTGTGCGGCTAGCAAACGTTTTCTACAAGGTTTGATAATGAACTCGCAGGTATGACTAAATTAAATAGTTTAATTTAGTTTTAGTAAAAATTTATATTACGGTTATGTCTAGCATTGTTGTATCCTGCATACGTGTGATGTGTGTGTTATAATAATTTAGAATTATTGTTTGTCTTCCACTGTGCGTTTGTGAAACGTGTCCAATGCACGCATCCGTGTCAGACTCTTCAACAAGAGATCTCTCAAAGGATGGAGGTTTTCCGAAAGTTTGATCACACGGGCAAGGAGAGAATATGGAGATCTAAGGCAAGAAGAGGCTTATATTCACGATTTAGTGGAGGAAGATGAAGGGTTTTGGGGAGTTCTATGGTCACCACAGGCGGTGGCACAGTTAGGGTTTGGCTGATATAGGCAAAGTTTATATAGGGTTCAGGCGACACGGGTCGTGCCGACTGTCATGACCCTCCCGTGTAGAGCACTATATCGCACAAATCTCTTGGCACGGGCCGTGTCAGCGGACACGACCCCCCTGGTGTCGAGCATTGTGGGTTTTCTTATTTTTCTACAAATCTCGCCCACGGGTTGTGCCGGCTAACACGGGCCTCCTGTGTCAGGCACTGTGGACTTCAGGAATTCGGCTGAATCTTGGTACGACCTGTGCTGGCTAGCACAGATCCCCCGTGGTAGACTTTGAAACTCCTTGTGGTGATTTTTGATTGCCTAATGGCCTGCAAAACAAAATGACTTGATCAAAAACATATAAAACTAAAGATTCAATAAAAATAAAATTTAAATGATCTATGAAACACTTGGGTTGTCTTTCAAAAAGTATTTGTTTAAGGTTTTTAGCTCGACCCCATTTTTTTTTCTCAACTCAACTCGGAGCCTTTGCTTTGAGGGGTTTCCTCTCCCCTCCTCTGAGCATTCCAAGTTGTCAAGACTCATCCCTTTCCTTGGCTCTCGTTGGTATAATGTACTTGCTAATTTGTGAAGGATCAATGTTTGGTTCAGTGTCTGGAGGTCTTTCAAATTGACCCTCCTTATCAAGATTACTTCCCTCTCCATTGTCATCTTCATGGACATCAGTGGTAATCCTTGCAAGGTCAAACTCCATCTTATTCTTTCCAACCGAAAATGAGAGTTTGTGATTTCTCACATGTATTATTACTTCGGCGGTAGCTAAGAATGGTCTTCCAAGTATGAGAGAGATCCGGGGGTTCTCTTCCATCTCCAAGACAACAAAATCATTTGGTACAACAATGTCGCCAATTCGAATACAAACATAGGACTCCCAATGGATACCGGCAAGAATGGTCAGCTAATTGTAAAGTCATTGTTGTAAGTTTTAGGTCCCCCAAACCTAGCCTCTTGAACATAGAAAATGACATCAAACTCACACTTGCACCTAGATCACAAAAAGCTTTGCTAATTTTCTTATCCCCAATGAAACATGGAATGAAAAAAACTTCTCAGATCCTTCAGTTTGGGAGGAAACTCATTTTGTATAATGGCACTACACTCCTCAGTGAGTGCAATCTTGTGTGAGATGATTTCTTTCATGAACTTTGCAAATTGTGGCATTTGGTGCAAAGCTTCAAGTAATGGAACTTCCACACATATTTTCTTCAACATTTCCAGAAATTTCCCAAACTCCTCATCTTGCTTTATCTTCAATAAATGTTGAGGAAATGGAATAGATGGTTGATAAGCTCGCTCTGGAGGTTGAAGCAAGATATCTTCTTTATGCTCCTTTGATTTGCTTAATTCCTCCTCAACCACTTTTGGCATTTTAGTTGTATCATTTCCTTTATCAAGGTCATCTTCTACATTCTTCATGCTTTCATTTGAACCTTGCAACACCTTTTCACTTCTCAGATTGATGACATTAATTTATTCTACCGGGTTAGTCTCCGGTTGTCTCAGAAATTTTCCCGGAGTTATTGCAATTGAACTTGTCACTTGTGCTACTTGGCTTTCAATCATCTTTGTATGGCTAGCAAGGGAATCAACCGAAGTCTTCAACTCTTTGATCATGATCCCATGATTAGAGTGTTGTTGTCTAAACTTTTTATTATCTTCAGATTGTGTTGCTATGAATTGCTCCATCATTTTCTCTATACTAGATTTTTGTGGTGTTGTGGAGGTTCAAAAGTTTGACCATAACTCCCTTGATTCTGAAATGACCCTCGATTTGATCGATAAGAAAAATTGGGATGATTTCACCATCCAGAATTATATGTGTTGGATTAGGGGTTATTTGGCCTCGAATTGAAGTTATTAAGTGCATCAACATGCTCTACCCGACCCTCTTACATAGTTGTTAGAACCGAGCAATTTCTCCAATATGGCTTGAATTTCCATAGATTTCATAAGACATATTAACAACTTTGATTGGGTTTACATTCAATAAATCAAGTCACTTGCTCATTGCATCTAGCAATGTTGTCATAAAGTCCACATAATTTATCGAGTGCATCCCAGAGTTGACACGGGAATGCTTCTCTCGATAGCCCATTGATGATGGTTAAAAGTTACACTTTTTATAATGTCTTCAACTTCTTCTAGCATTTTTTTCATCAAAGCTCCCCTGGTGGCCAAGTCAAGTGAGACTTTAGCGGCATATGATATCCCACTGTAGAATGTATGGAGAATTGACTATCTTTCAAGCTCATGGTGTGAGCATTGCTGCAATAAGCTCTTGTAGCGATTCCACGCCTCAAAAAGTGACTCCCCATCCTTTTGCATAAAATTTGTGATAAGGTGTCGCATATGCACAATCTTGCTAGGTGGGCAGAACTTGCTTAGAAATTTTAGTTTGCATTGATTCCATGTTGCAATGCTCTAGGGAGGAACTAATGTAAACTTAATGAGAATGTAAATAACGTGAGTCTTATTACATCATCAGGAACCCCATTTTTTTTGTATGTTGCACAAATTTCCAAAAAAAATGTCAAATATAGATTTGGATCTTCCATGGGAGTTCCTCCAAATTGGCACTATTGTACCATACGTATCAAGGTCGGCTTCAATTCAAAGTTGTTTGCCTTAATTGAAGGACTTACAATGCTAGATCTCAGCCCAATCAAATTTGAGGCTACATAATCTCCAAGTAGACGGTTGTTATTTTCTATAGCAAAGTTTTGAGGTGTCTGATTTGGATCTATTGTTCTTTGTTCAATTAATCTTAGATGAAATATTCGATCAATCTCTGAATCAAACGGAAGTAAATCCCCTAACCTTGGGGTTCTTCGCATGAACTGAATTTGTGCTCCTGAAAAAGGAAAAAAAACAATGCTAAGAAATGTGAAAGCAAATGTAAATGCAAAACAATATAGAAAAATAGTCTAATCCAATCAATTTTCTATTCACTAATATTAACCGAAACCATTCCCCGGCAACGACGCCAAAAATTTGATGTGTGCAAATCGTAAGTGTACAGTGTGTTGTCAAGTAATAAAAAGATTGAATCTATAGAGAATGGTGGTCAAATACTAATATACTAAGAAAATATAATTGTCTAGACTAATCATGGTGTTGGGTTGTTTGAAAAGAAAGAACTAAAGCAAGAAATTAGAGAATCATGTGAAGAGAAAGAGAATTTAGCTTGCTAAGAGGGGAGAGAGAGAGGAAGAAGTGATCTAAGGAAGTTTGATGGGGGAAACGATTCTAGGACTTCAGTTTCACCTAAATTATTGTAAACATTGAATCTATATTTGGTTTCCTATCCTTAATGGTAATTTATGTAGGTAGACTATCCTATGTATCTGATGTGAACTTTTGGAACTATTCTGACGTTTCAATTCCAATTGTTCTCTACTTTCAAAGCGACAGAGCTGAGGGATTTCTTTCATAAGAAGATCCCTGTCACTTGATCCCACAATCCCTGAGATGTCTATTTTTACTATATGGCTACGAATTGGAATCAATCGGTTAAGATCTAAGATAATCTATTACTCCTCGTGGCATACCGATCTAGTTTCGTAGTCAACTCCACGTCTCAGGGTTCTACGGGTCAGAGGATTGGGTTCTCCTTTCGGTCCTTCCCTAAATCCTCGTGGAATACGAATCTTATGATTTTTGTATCAAGATTGTGTTAAATCAATAGATCCGAAACACAAACACTCATTTCATTGAGCAAGAACAATTCAAACTCTAGAGATTAACAAATAGTGTTTACATATCATTAAGGCTACTCCCTGATCCTATAATCTAGAGTTTACTCCATAAAATTGGAGTTACAATCAGAAAACATCATGAATACAAGTTGAAATCTAGACAATTCAGAAATGAGGAAGAAAAACTTAGTCTAGATGTAATGGCTTGTCTCAGTTTGCTCTCTGATCTGAATTTTGGACGTTCAAGCGTCGAAATCTCCTCCAATCCGCTCTCCAAAGTCTTCTTGGGGCTCTTGGACGACACCCAATCGGGATCCCCTTTTTAGATCTGAAACTTGGCTTAAATAGCTGGATCTCTAGGTGACCGACATGGGTTGTGCCCGCCAGCATGACCCCTCCATGTCGGGCGCTGTGGCTGCTGGAGGGCGGTGGCACGAGCCATGTCGTGGCCATGTCTGCTGGCACGACCCACCCGTGCGACCGCTGTGAACTCTGGAGGATTGGGCATGACCCGTGTCGGCTAGCACGGGCTACTCATGGTGGCTGCTAGAGTTGCTGGAAAATCAAGCACACCCCCCCCCCCCATGTCATGCACTGTGAGCTTCTAATTCTCGGCACGACCCTACAAATCTGACCATAGTCCGTGTCCATTGCCCATGGCAGTTGTTCTTCCTTTTGGAAAGTTGTCTCCAAATCTCATTTTGACTCATTTTCATACCCTATCAAATAAAATACACAAGAGCAGCTCTCCGAACTAGAATAGTATCAAAATGAAACATAAAGAAGTGAAAACATGGAATAGACACTCAATACATGGGATAAAATGTGTATTCAACTATGATAAAAGTCCTATATGAAACACACACGTTAGAAGGATTCAGTACAACCCGCTCACTGCTTTTCAATGGCAACAATTTAGCCTATTGGAAAAAAAGGATGGAATACTACCTCATGAATGAGATAGAAAACCATTTGAAAGTAAAGTAAGACTTTGAACTACCTTCAAATGATGATGGACAGTCAGTCTCCTACTACAACTGGATAAGTGAAAATAAAAAAAAAGGCTCGAGCCAATGCTAGAGTTACAACTACATTGCAATGCAGACTAACACAAGAACAACTACCAAAAGTCAGCCCTTTCAGCAGCGCTAAATAACTCTAGAAAAAATTGATTGAGCTACATGAAGGCTTAACTAACTCACGAATTGCTATTAAGTCAGCTCCAAAGCATCCAAATGAAAGAGGATGAAACAGTAAGTCAGATCCACAATTACTTTAAAGAAATCTTGAACGACATTCACGCAATCGATGAATGAATCAATAATCACGATTTGATCAGGTATGCACTTAAGACATTTTCGAGGACAACCTTGTGGGAATCAATGGTTGATGCTTACAAAGTATCCAAGGATCTTTCTGTCATTAAATTAGATGAATTTATTTGTGACTTTGAATTACACGAGCAGAGTAATCTTGATCAAAAAGAGAAGGGTACAATTTTAATTGCAAGAAGATTAAAGACAAAATCCAAACCTAAAGAAGAGACTGAATCAAAATATGAGTCTGAATCAACAACTGACGAAGATAATCTATCTTCCGAAGTAGCACATCTGATTAAAAGAATGATCCAATGAAAAAAATTCACATGAATATTCGTAAAGAAAGAAAGTGCCAACAAAAACCTAGCCAACATACGATGTTACGAATGCAGAAAGAAAGGACACTTCAAAACTGACTGTCTACTTCTAAAGGAGAGAGAAAGAGAACCAAAAAAGAAAAAGAAAAAGACACTAAAAGTAATGTGGTATGAGTCATCATGAGAATATGAATCAGACTCAGATCACGTCAACCTTCTAGCACTAACCATGATCCAAGAAGTTTCAAATTTAGAATCCAAGTCAAACTACAACTCAGCATCAAATTCATATCAAGTCAGTGACTCGGATGAATTAGTTGATGAGGTAATAAATTCGTTACTTGAAAAATTATATGCTACTATTGCTTATTTGACTAAAACTCTGGCTAAATACAAGTCTAAAGTTAAGACTTTACTTAAGGAGGTCAAAGACCTTAAGGAAAAATATAACTTAAACTTGTTGGTGCAGGAAGCACCAGAATCAAACCTATGTTTTGATGTTGTCAAAGGTTCATAGTTAAGTCTTATTGTTATCTGATGAACTAATCCAGTGTGCAGGATCTCAACTCTGAAAACCCTAGTAGGTCTGGAG
>JBBUKS010007322.1:0-12527 GCA_038050645.1 Hedychium gardnerianum | reverse complement strand
CCACTAACCTTCATGTACACACAAGGTTCATCAAGATTTTGTGAGAAATCAAACTCTTTGATTACCTCATCAAAACAAATATTCCAACTCCTGGATGGTTGCTTCAGTTCATAAATGGAATGTTGAAACTTACATATTTATTTATGTCAATAGATGTGAAACCCTCGGGTTGTATCATATATACATCCTCAAATAGGTTCACATTAAGAAAAGTTATTTTCACATCCATTTTCCATATCTCATAATCATAATGAGATGTTATGGCCAATAGTATCCAAATGACTTTAAGCATAGCTACTAGTGAGAAGGTTTCGTTATAGTCAATACCATATTTTTGACGATAGCCTTTTGCCACCAATCATGCTTTATGGGTAATCACATTATGATGTGCGTAGATTATATATACTTTTACACATTCTTTGACGCAAATCTTCTTATATTTTATGAGCATAATTATCCTATTTTGTTCGGAGATCTACTCCTTTATTTTCATTGACAAGGTGCATTTCAGAGAAAAATAGAGCTTAAATGAAGAGCTGAGTAAGAAGCCGAGGGCAAAGCAGGGCAAGAAGCAGAGTAGCCAAGGCCAAGGCCATGGTCGCGCCTTCCAAGCACGAACATGTGAGCTTCCTGGGAGACTTCAGACAGGGGTCGTGCCCAAAAGGCATGGTTGTGCCTTGCCTTCAGTGTTTCCTCAACACACGGTCATGCCATCCAAGAAGGTCGTGCCTTCTCCTCAAACACGGGTTGTGCCATCCAGGCATGGCTGTGCCTTCTAGGCACAGTCATGTGTCCTAGAGGCAGAGCCCATGCCCTAACACTATAAAACGGGATTTGTTCCCCCTCTTTGAAGACATCTTTGGTTTGGGGTTCATCCCCTCTCCTTGGAGAAGGGTTCTCCCCTTAGGAGGAAATCCTAGATCTTCCATCTCCTCCTCCTCAATGATCCGTCCACCTCCGGAGCAAGGGAACACCTCCAATGATGATGGACTTCAAGGATAAGCATTCTCTTCTCTCTGTTTCCATATATTGAGTTGTAGTTTGCTATTATCTTCATCTCTTGGTTGTATTCCTTTGAAATGGAGTAGATTCTCCCATTTCTATGATGTAGGGAGTAATTATGATGTGTGATTGATGTATGAACTATGTATTTGTCATTTCCTTGTTTAATTAAGTGTTTATGTCTTGTTCTATGTGTATTGTACCTACTACATGTTTGACGAAATGTGTGTGTGAGTAATGCATGTAGAAGTAAGGGACTTTCCATTATGTTAAGGTTACTACTAGGCTGGATAATCGAGGGATTCTTAGTGACAAAGGATACTCATTCAACTGGACTTACATACCCATATTGACAAGTAGTATCGATGCTTACCCATCTCCTAGAGTCAAAAGACCTTGACATAGGGTCTATTCCTTGCTAGGACATTCTAATGGTATTCAATTCTGGAAATTTGATTAGAATTCCTATAATAATGTAAGCATAGAGAATAAGGAGATGAATATGCTTTAGGGACATTAACTAACATCATAATGAAACCAAAACCCTAAAACTATTCCCCCCATAGCAAACTTCTCAACCTTCTCTCTCATCTCCTCTCTCAAGACTCTCTCTCCCTCTCTCTCCCTCTCTCTCTCTCTTCACAAACTTTAGTTTGTGACTTCAAACCAACCTTCGATTGTTTAGATAACTTACTTTGCGAACTCTCTAGTGCTTAATCAACAGTCCCCAAGAATATGATAATCTTTTATATTACTGACGACGTAACCATGCACTTGCGAGAGCATAACACTTTTCTACAAATTTTGGCCACGACCCATGTCGACTAACACGCCCCCCGCCCCTCACGTGGCACACACTGTGGACTTTAGAAATTTGACTAATTTCGGCCACAACCCATGCCGACTAGCATGGGCACCCCATGGCAGACTCTGAAACTCCTAGTGGTAACTTTTGATTGTCCAATGGCCTATAAAATGAAATGACTTGATTAGACACTCAAGATTAATGATTAAATAAAGTAAACTTCAAACGATCTATAAAAAGCTTGGGTTGCCTCCTAAGAAGCGCTTGTTTAAGGTCTTTAGCTCGACCCCTTTTCGCAACTCAACTCGAAGTCATTGCTTTGAGGGGGTTCCTTTCCCCTCCCCCGAGCATTCCAAGATGACAAGGCTCTTCTCTTGCCTTGGCTCTTGCTAGAATAATATATTTGCTTTGTTTCAAAGGATCAATGTTTGGTTTAGTGTCCAGAGGTCTTTCAAATTGACCCTCATCAAAATTACTTTCCTCTCCATTGTCATCTTTATGAAAATTAGTGGATTGAGAGATCAAACTCCATCTTATTCTTCCCTACCAAAAATGAGAGTTTATGATTTCTCACATCTATAATTACTCCGATAGTGGCCAAAAATGGTCTTCAAAGTATGAGAGGGATCCGAGGATCCTCCTCCATCTCCAAAAAAAACAAAGTCATTAAGCATAAAAATGTCACCAATTTTTATAGAGACATCCTCTAGGAATCCCAAGGCATATCGACAAGAATGGTCGGCAAATTGGAAAGTCATTGTTATGAGTTTTAGGTCCCCTAGACCTAGCTTCTTGCACATGAAAAATGACATTAAACTCATATTAGCACCTAGATCACAAAAAGCTTTATTAATTTTTTTTATCCCCAATAAAGCATGGTATGGAAAAACTTCTCAGATCTTTTAGTTTAGGAGGAAACTCATTTTGAATAATGACACTACACTCCTTAGTGAGTGCAATAGTTTGAGTTTCTATTTTCCTCTTGTGAGAGATAATTTTTTCATGAATTTTGCAAATTGTGGTATTTGATGCAAAACATCGAGTAATGGCACCTCCACACAGATTTTCTTCATCATCTCTAAAAAATTTCTAAATTCTTCATCTTGACTTATCTTTGCTAAACGTTGTGGGAATGGAACTGGTGGGTGATAAGGTTGCACTGGAGGTTGTAACAAGGTGTCTTCTTTGTGTTCTTTTGATTTGCTTAACTCCTCCTCAACCACTATAGACATTTTAGGTGTACCAATTGCTTTATCATTGTCATCTTCTACATTCTTCATGACTTCATTTGAATCTTGCAATACCTTCCCACTTCTCAAATTGATGGTGTTACAATGTTCTAACGAGTTAGTCTCTAATTGTCTCAAAAATTTCCCTGGAGCTCTTACAATTGAGTTCGCTACTTATGCGATTTGGTTTTCCAACATTTTTTTATGGCTAGTAAGGGAATCAACTAAAGTCTTCAACTCTTTGATCATGATCTCATGATTGGAGTATTGTTGTCTAAATTTTCATTGGCCTTACATTGTATTGCTATGAATTGCTCCAACATTTTCTCCATGCTGGATTTTTGTAGTTGTAGTGGAGATTCAGAATTTTGACCATAACTTCCTTGATTTTGATATGACCCTTAATCTGAGCGATAAGAAAAATTGGGATGATTCTGTCATCCAGATTGTATGTATTGGAATAGGGGTTGTTCGACCGTGAATTGAAGTTATTAAGTGCATCTACATACTCCACCCGACCACCTTGCATGGTTGATAGAACTGAGCAATTTTCTCCAATGTGACCTGAAATTCCACAGATTTCATAAGACATATTAACAATATTTTCTGGGCTTATACTTAATGAATCTAACGGTTTGCTATTGGCATCTAATCGTGTAGCCATAAAATCCACATAATTTATCGAGTGCATCCCCGGAGTTTGTACAGAGACACTTCTCTTAGTAGCCCATTGATGATGGTTGAAAGCTACACTTTGTATAATAACTTCAGCTTCTTCTACTATTTTTTTGATCAAAGCTCCCCAATAGCCAAGTTAAGTGAAACCTTTGCAGCATATGAAATTTCATTATATAATGTGTGTATGATCAGCCATCTCTCAAGCCCATGGTGTGGGAACTACTATAGTACTCTCTTATTATGATCCCATGCCTCAAATAATGACTCCCCATCCTTTTGTATGAAATTCGTGATAAGGAGTCCCATGTGAGTAGTTTTGCTAGGTGGGTAGAACTTGTTCAGACATTTTAGTTCACATTGATCCCAAGTTGCAATGCTCTCTGAAGGAAGCGATGAAAACCAAATCTTGGCTTTGTCTCTTAATGAAAATGAGAATAGCATGAGTCTTATTACATCAACAAAAATCAAATTTTGTTTTGATGTTGCATAGATTTCTAGAAAATTTGCCAAATGTAGATTTGGATCTTTCATGGGAGTTCCACCAAATTAGCACTACTGAACCATACGTATCAAAGTTGGCTTCAGCTCAAAGTTGTTTGCCTCAATTGTAGGTCTTACAATTCTAGATCTCAGTCCTATCAAATTTGGGGTTGCATAATCTCCAAGTAGTCGGTTGTTGTTTAATATAACAAGGTTCTTGGGTGTTTGATTTTGATCCATTATTCTTTGCTCGATTAGTTTTCAATGGAAGGTACGATCAATCTCTGCATCAAATGGCAATAAATCCCCTAACCTTGTAGACCTTTGCATGAACTGAATTGATCTTCTTGAAAAAAGGAAAAGAAACAATGTTAAGAAATGTGAAAACAAATGAAAATGTAAAACAATAAAGAAAAATAGTCTAATTCAATCAATTTTTAATTCACTAATATTAACCAAAACCACTCCCCGACAATAGCGCCAAAAACTTGATGTGTGTGTAAATCGCAAGTGCATGATTCTATCATTAAGTAATAAAAGCTCCAATCCATAGGGAATGGTGGTTAAGTACTAGTATACTAAATAAATATGATTGTCTAGACTAATCAGAGAATTCTGTGAAGAGAGAGAGAATTGAGCTAGATGAGAGGAAGGAAGGAAAGAGAGTCATCCGAGCGAAAGTTATGGGAAAAATGATTCTAGGACTTCAATTTCACCTAAATGATTGTAAACACTTAATTTATGTTTCGTTTCCTATCCTCAATGATTGTTTATGTAGGTAGACTATCTTATGATATCCAATGTGAACTTTTGGAACTACACCGACATATCCATTCCAATTCATTGTCTACTTTCAAAGCGATAGAGCTGAGGGATTGCATTCCTAATGAGATCCCTGTCACATGATCCAACAATCTCTGAGTTACCTTCTCTTATTGTGTGGCTATGAATTGGAATCAATCTATTAACATATATGACAGCCTATGACTCCTCGTGGCATACCGATCTACTTTCATAGGTGACTCTTCTTGTCTCGAGTTTCTACGAGTTGGAGGATTGGATTCTCCTTTCGGTTCATCCCCAAATCCTCATGGTATATGAATCTTGTGCTTTTGGCATCAAGATTGTGTTCAATTGGTAGATCCTAACCATAAACACACATATCATTAAACAAGAAACAATTCAAACTCAATAGATTAAACAATTAGCCTCTACATATCAAATGGGCTACTCCCTATTCCTAAAATCAAGAGTCTACCCCATGAATTCAGAGTTACAACAAGAGATCATGTAAACAAGTTGCAATCAAGACAATTCAGAAAAGATGAAGAAAAACTTTATCTTAATGTAATGTATCATCTCCGGTTGCTCTTCGATTTGAAATCTGAGTGTTGAGGCATCGGAATTCCCTTGAATCCACTCTCCAAAGTCTTCTTGGGGCCCTTGGATGACACCTAACCGAGATCCCTTCCTCAAATCTGAAATCCCCCTTTTATATGTTAGTTCTAGGTGCCCGACATGGGCCATGTTGGGCATTATGGCTACTGGCGTGTGGCGACACGGGCCGTACTGGTTGGCATGGCCCGCCCATGGCAAACACTAAAGTTATCTAAGTTCGAACATGACTTGTACCAACTGGCATGGGTTGCCCGTGTCGTCTGCTTGAAAAGCTGAGAAATTGGGCATGGCTCGTACCGGCTGGCATTACCCGTGCCGAGTGGCATGGGCTGCCCGTGGTGAGCTCTGAGGCCTTTAGGAATTTTGGCATGGCCCATGCCATCTAGCACAAGCAGTCCGTGGTGGCTACTCGAGAAGGATGAAAATGGGACACCCCCCCTCCCGCCGCAATGTGAGCTTTAGGAAATGGGGCATGACCTCACCAATTTGTCCACGGCCAATGGCCATGGCTGTGGTAGCTGTTCTTCTCTTGAAAAATAGGTTTTTCACCGCATTTTAACTCTTTTTCATGCTCTATGAAAGAAAATATACAAGAGCAGCTCTCCGAACTTGAAAAGTATCAAAATGAACCATGAATAGGTGAAAACATAGAATACACGCACAAGAAATGGGATAAAATATGTGTCAAACTATAATAAAACCCTATATGAAATACACACATCAATAAACGTGATGCCTTTAGGTGGGTCTACCTAGTTCCAAACTTGGTTTTCGTACATGGAATCCATTTCTGACTTCATGGCTGCTAGCCATTTATCCCTTTCTAAACTTTTCAGAACCTCCTCATAATCAGTAGTTTCCTCATTCTCAATGAGCAATATGTCATTTGATTCACTTATGAGGAATTCATATCTCTTTGGAATTGTACGTATCCTCCTAGATCTACGAAGAGGTAATGTCTCCATTGGTTCAGCCAATAGCTCATCATCATGAGTAATTGGTTGTGGTTCTTGACTAGGTGTCTCTATTGTGTCTATTGGAGTTTCTTGAATTTCCACTAGTTCAATTTCACTCCCACTATTCTATCGCAAGAGAAACTCTTTCTCTAGGAATACAGCATACCTTGAAACAAACACCTTTTTGTTTCAAGGGATGATAGAATTGGTAGCCCCTAGTTTCCTTAGGGTAACCAATAAATAGGCACTTATCAAACTTAGCATCCAGCTTATCTGATGTTGTCCTTTTCACATAAGCAGGACAATCCCATATCTTTAAGTAAGATAGGTGAGGTTTCTTACCAGTCCATTTCTCAAATGGAGAAGTATAGACTACCTTGGTCGGACTCTATTTAACAAGTAAACAGTTGTGTCCAGTGCGTAACACCAAAAGGATTTTGGAAGACTTACATTATTCATCATTGACCTAATCATGTCCAAGAAGATTCAGTTTCACCTTTCTTATACACCATTGTATTGTGGTGTATAAGGCAGAGTCCATTGAGACAATATCCCATTATCCCTCAAATAATCTTAAAACTCTTGACTTAAGTATTCACTACCTCGATCAGAACGAAGTATTTTAATACTTTTTCCAAGTTGTTTCTCTACTTCATTTCTGAATTCTTTAAACTTTTCAAAGGCCTTAGATTTGTATCTCAATAGAAACACATACCCAAATTGTGAGTAATCATCAATAAAGGTAATGAAGTAGACATAACCTCCTTGTGCTTCAGTTGGCATCAGTCCACATATATCAGTATGTATGAGGCCAAGTAACTCTCCCACTAGTTAACCTTTTCCAGAAAAAGGTAACTTAGTCATCTTGCCTTTTAATTATGAGATGCATGTAACAAATAATTCCAATTCAAATGATTCCAAACTGCCAACCTTTTGTAGGTCAGACATGTGTTTCTTACTTATATGGCCAAGGCAACAATGTCATGAGTAAGAGGTTAATTGATCATCTATTTGAGCACGCTTGTTGCTCATTTCGATATTGAATACATCATTGGATATATCTAGAACATAGATGTCCTTGCATAATGTTCCAGTCCCATAAAGAATGTCATTCAAAGTTAACAACAATTGTTACTAAATGTCAAATGGAAATCATTTATATTTAAATAGGAAATAGAAACAATTTTCTTTATTAATGCAAGAACAAAATAACAATTATCCAATTCCAAAACCAGTCCACTAGGAAGCTTTAGCAAATAAGTTCTGATGGCGACAGTTGCAACCTTTACTCCATTGCCAACTCACAAATTTGATTCTCCCTTGACTAATCTTCTACTATCCCTTAGCCCTTGTATATCATTACATATATGTGAGCCACACCGAGTATCCAATATCCAAGTGTTAGAGGAAATAGTATAACATTCAATAATGAAGATACCTAAAGTAAATGGGGCATTGGATGTCATCATCTTCTTTATGGACTCAAGATAGATCTTGTAGTTTCTTAGCTAGTGACCCACTTGCCACAATGGTGACATGAGCCTTTTGGTATTGGTTCTACTGTCTTGGCCTTATTCTTCTTCCCTTTGTCTTGATGCTTTCACTTCCTCTTAGAACCTTTCTTTAAAGAGTCAACTAACATTATAATCTTCTTATCTTTCTTAACAGAAGGATCCACAGTATTGAGCATGTTGATAAACTTGGAAATTGAGGATTCAATACGGTTCATACGATAGTTTATCATAAATTGTGAAAAAAATTCAGGAAAAATGTACAAAATTAAATAAATATTTAATTCATGATACATCACAAAACCAAGTGATCCCAATCGCTCAATGTAGTCGTTCATCTTTAGCACATATTGGAATGCAAATGAATCCTCTTGCATCGATGAGTGAAAGAGGTGCCTAGAGATATCGAACCATTCGGATCTTGCTTGTTTATCAAACAACTCATGCAGATGAAAAATAATAGTATGAGCATCCATATGCTCATGTTATTTTTGCAATTCAGGAGACATCGAGGCTAGCATGATCCAGATTGCTAGATTTGAGTCAGCCATGTGCATTTGATAGACCAACCTTTGGTCATCAATGGCATCATCTGCAAGAGGTTCAGGAAGAGGCTCTTCGAGTACATAGACCATCTTTTCATATTTGAGAACAATTCTTAAATTTCAATACCAGTCCAAGATGTTTGGCCTAGTCAATTTGTATGTGTTCAAAATCGAGCGTAAATTCAAAGACGTCATACGTAATCTAATAACCTAAAAATACAAAAATGAAAAAATATATGAGAGATGATTTTTGTAAATGTAAACAATATACATACATACAAGAATATCACTTATTTATCGAATTCAAAAGCTCTTACTTTGAATTCGAGAGATCGTAGGTTTTCTCCATGTGGGTTAATATCCACCATAGATAAGAACAATATTGGAGTGAGTCCAACAAGTCAATCTTATTTACAATGGTAGGTATCGCATATATCAATTATGTATCGCTTATACATAACTACCACATTATGCTATCAACTAAATGATATTCGCATAAACATTGGGTTGTTAACATATTAATAAGTATGCATCTTATGTATATCACCCAACTTCACCCTTATACACATTAACTTTAGAGTGAGTCCAACAAGTTAAAGTCGAACCGTTAATCATGAGATTGTATCTCAATAGTTCGAACATATCTAATTTCAGGTAGATCTTTGAGTGAGTCTAACAACCCAAAAAAAAATAGATTCTGATTCTTATCATATTAATGGAAGGTGTAGACTTTAAAATTTAAGTAAGGGATTTAGGTCAAGCCAAACCAGGCGCCTCAATGACCTTAGCACGAAGTAGGATGAGGTTGCAGCCTTTGGTTGGATGACACATGTTAGCAACCAGGCACCTCAAAGGGATAGAGGCGCTTAGGTTGGGATAGACTTGCCAGAGTCACGCTGCAATTAGATTGAGTCACGTCAATGATTGAGCCGCCACAAAGGGATTGAGGCGCCTAGAGATGGATAAGCAGCGTCTAACTCAAATCTGATCAGATCGACTTAGATAGAGGCGCTTAGATGAGTCAATAAACGAAGACTTAACCAGCAGCTCTAAACAAGCATTCTACACAACTTCCGTACTTACGCGCTGCTCTGAAAAGCTCTCAATGATGTCGTAACGCTACACCGACGACTATGCTCAAGTTCTTAGTTTATAGTCGTTGGTATAATTGTCTTTACTTGTACTTTCAATTCTATATTCATGTATTATTTGAACTGATAGTGGATGACACATCGAAAGTACTCATTTGGGTGTGAGCCTTCGACTAGCCGTCGCTGGGCGGTGAACCAAGTAAAAACAAATGTGTCACCTTTTGTTTTGCCTTGTTCTTCTTCCCGTTTCTTTTTATTCCGCTACGTACTCAAGTTTCTACGAAAAGTGTGAAAAAGCGAAATGCACTATTCACACCCCCTCCCTCCTCTAGCGCTCTTTTCGATCCTACAGACCGGGCTTCTTCTACCTGAATGTACTTGAGAGATCGGGACTATAGCCCGTCGAAATCGCTCAGGGGCTTTTTGACCAAGGATCTGAAAAAATCTCCGTCTATTAGACCTTGGGAGAAGGCACTAACCTGCACCTTCGGGGTAACGGAAGAAGCATCCATGGCTACCCGACTGAATCGTTGTAGATAGCTCTTTAAAGGTTCCTTAGATTTCTACTTAAGAGAAAATAGATCATGCGGAGTCTTCTGATATTTTTGACTAGTAGCAAAGTGTTGCATAAACACGGCTTTGAACTCTTCAAAAGTATGGATAGAGGAGGCAGGGAGTCGGTTGAACCATCTTTGCATCGGGTCCGAGAGGGTTGTTAGGAAGACCCGACACTTGATGTCGTTCATATGTTGATGCAGCAAGGAGGCATTCTCGAAATTACATATATGATCCTCGAGGTCGGTGGTTCCATTGTATTCTTCGATTTGTAGTGCCCAAAAGTGTCGGGGGAATCCGTCTCGATTAATACTTTTGGAGAACGTAGGGCCAGGAGAAGCTTTCGCTCCACCGGGTACGGGGATCTTCTCCTTTGAAGGACCTCGATATGGGGTCTCTCCTGAGGACTCTAAAGATGACTCCCTTGCCGCCAACGTGCTCCTAAGGTAGGGACCGCCACCTGAGGTGTTTTCTTGAGCCTAGTCGATCTTTGGTAAGGTATTATGGCGGTAGGCACTTCACCGGGGAGAGGTATGGGCGGCGTTGATTGTTGTGACTGTCCCTGCAACACCGCCTGTACCATCACGATGACTAGCTTGTTGAAGTCTCCTACTGCCATGGTGATGACGTTGGGCGTACCGGTGTCATCCATCTTAACGTCCTGGTTCAACTCTTAACCCAGTGTTCTCACAAACAGCGTCAATTTGATCCTGCCCAGATCAATGAAGGGTGAATCACCGGTGAGTTTTTTTTTTCCAAAAGAAAATTTTATTGCTTCCGAAAAGACAAAACCACCATATTAGAAGGGAGTTTAATCCTTACCTTCTAATACAGTTTACAAAGCTTAAATTGTTATACATGATCTTCTAATGTAGGGTAAACCCATTCTATCCACTTTACAAATACCAAAAAGGTGCTTATCTATGTCATTCTCAAACAAAACTCTATTAACAGGACAATTAAAAGCTTTATTTGCAAGATAATTTGCTGCAGCATTAGCTTCTCTATAGATATGTGAGCATCGAACTTTATACTTCTCAATAATCTTTTTGATCTTGAGCACCACATTTCGAAACTCCCAGCTTATATAAGAGGCTTTAATCATCCTCAAAGCAACCATAGAATCTGACTCCAACCATATGGGGAATAATTGGTTGGTCACACACAACTCCAAACCTTGCACTATAGCCACCAATTCAGCTATAATGTTTGATCCCACCCCTATCATGCCTTGTTTCGCCATAACCACCTTCCCTTCATGATTTCGAATCACTGCCCCATATGAGGACATACCTGGATTACCTTTCGAGCAACCATCTATATTGAGTTTAAATCCCCCAATATTTGGCTTCTTCCAGTGTATCACCGAAATGGTATTTATTTTCCTTCCATTCAAATGTATTCCCAAAATACTGCTTGCTGAAGCCATCCCTTTCCAATGTTTGTTTTTGATGATTCCAGCCGCCACTCCCTCACACATTTATCTAATCACACTTCTTTTGACTTTCTCTATCTCCGGCTTGATCCCTCGGTGTTTAGCATCATTTCTCGCCACCCATATGAACCATAATATTAGAAAAGGTACCGCCTCCCGAATATGCCCACCCTTTAACCAATCTGTGCCTATCTTCCAATTTTCCATGTGCCAAAATCTGTTCACTTTGAACAATTCTGCAAAATACCCCCAAACCTCCCTCGCTGATGCTCCATGAAAAAACAAATGCTCCCATGTTTCCTCCGAATCACAGCACTGACATTTGGAAGCTAATTGTATTCCTCGTTGTTGTAGCACAGTCTCTACCGGCAACCTTTTCTGCAGAAACCTCCACCCAAACACAAAGATCTTGGGAGTTAGCAAACTGCTCAAGCAAGCGTGCCAAATTGCTGCCGGTTGTTGCACCTGTTTGATCTGATTCCATGCTGATTTAATAGAGAATTTTCCATCCACAGTAGGTTTCCACACCATTCGATCCTTTCCACCCTGCATAATCTGAGTTTCAGCAGCTTCTGTTGCAATTTCAGCAGGAAGCAGCTCCCTGATTCTGCTTCTGTTCCAGCTCGAATCCTCCATTAGTTCAGCCACCTTTATATCTGAGTTTCCATTAATTTGACAGCATTGATGTAACGGGCCTCTATCCATCCAAGATTCATACCATAATTTAATGTTACCTTCACCCAAAATCCAACCTATATGTTTTTCTGCTCTCAACCGAATACTAATCAGCCTCCTCCAGCAGGGTGAAACATTCCCTTTTAGTGTAACCACAGATGGAGCTA
>JBBUKS010007285.1:0-12528 GCA_038050645.1 Hedychium gardnerianum | reverse complement strand
TTTTAAATCTTAACCTTAATTAATTAATGACTTAATTAAAAATTATCCAAATAGAGAATTAATTTTAAAAATTCTTTTTAAAAAAATTCTTTTAAAAGCTTATTTTAAAAATTCTTTTTAAAAATTCTTTTAAAAATGTTGTTAAAACTATTTTAAAAATTCTTTTAAAACTATTTTAAAAATTCTTTTAAAACTATTTTAAAAATTCTTTTAAACTTATTTTAAAAAAAAATTCTTTTAAACTTATTTTTAAAAAAAAATCTTTTAAAAGCGAATTTAAACATTCTTTTAAAAACTATTTTAAAAATTCTTTAAACTTATTTAAAAAAAACAAATTCTTTTAAAAACTATTTTAAAAATTCTTGTAAAACTATTTTTTAAAAAAAAATTAATAACATATTTTAAAAATTCTTTTAAAAACTATTTTAAAAAAAACTCTTTAAAAACTCTTTTAAAATTTTTTAAAACTTATTATAAAAAAATTTTTGAAAAATTTATTTCAAAATTAGTTTTAAAAAAACTTATTTTTAAAATAAATTTAAAAATTATTTTAAAAATTCTTTTAAAAAATTACTTTAACCCCTATTAAATATTATTTTGAAAACCCATTTTTTTTTAAAAATATATATTTTAAAAAACATTTTAAAACCTATTTTAAAAATTATATTAAAACTGATTTTTAAAACCATTTAAAAAAACATATTAAAACTTATTTAAAAAAACTAATTATTTTAGAAACTTAGTTAAACTAAAAACATACTTTAAAACTTAGGATAAATCTATTTCAAAAAAATTAATTTAAAATGTATTTATAAAAACCAAACTTAAACAAACCAAACTTAAATTAATTAAAAAATTAAACTAATTAATAAATTAAAACTTAAGCTAATCAAAATCCTAATAAACTAAAAACTTACCTAAGTCTATTAATCTAATTTACCTAATCTAAAATTAATAAATTAATTCTTAAATAATAATTCAAATAATCTTATTTAAATAATTAATTAATCCTTAGTTAATCATCAATATAAATTATCTTCATTAATTCAATAACAAATTAATTAACCAAGAAAATTCTTAATTAACATATTCTAATTTGAACAATTCAAATTACATAAATCAGAGTAAGATAATGATTAATCAATCTTAAGCATTATTTTAAATAACACTAATCTTGATAAGAAAATTTATCATAATATTTGAAAATTATTAAATATGTTGAGAAAGTTAACTGACACACCTTAAACAAACTCTAGTGTCAACTTAAAAGGGAGGATATATTATAAATTAATATCTTCAAATTTACGGTTAATACATTTAATGATTTAAAGATTACTTTAAAATTATTGAAAGATTATATGGACTTAAGGGGAAGAGTATATTCAAAACTATGTATTCTCAAAATTATATGAAAAATCCTTGAAAAATAGGGTGAAAAATTAGTTATGTGGGCTATGATACATAATCTTAAATTAGTTTACTTATTTTAAAAAATCATTTTGAAAAAATTATTGCAAAATATGTTTAAAAATATTTTGAAAATATTTTTGAAAATTCTAAAAGTACTTTAAAAATAGTTTGAAAACCATTGGAAATATTTTAAATTCGTTTGAAAATCTTTAGAGATATTCTGAAAAATTACCTTGTTTGGAAAATATATATTTTGAAAATTATACGTTAATTATTCTTTTGATTTGAATGAACCCTAGACACTCAGGCAGATTTTCTAAGGGTTAACAAGGATAACCAGGGGGTGTAAGGTTAAGGGGGAGATTCCTTTAAAGTGTGTGTAATGACTTTTAAAATTTCTTTAAAATGTTTTGGAAATTCATGAAAATATCATATTGGCTTTTTTTTTTAATTTTTGTGCAAAATAGTTATAAATTCCTTGTAAAATCTTGAAAAATGTTTTGCAATATTTTAAAAATTCCTTAAGTATTGTTGAAAAAATTGGTTTACAATATTTTGATGTTTGTTAAAAAGAAAAGGTTTGAAAAATCTGTGAAAAACTTAGGAAAAGTCTTTACAAAACTTGATAAAATATTTTAAATCCTTAGCAAGGTTTAAATGATTTATCTAAACATATGCAAAGTGTTTTCAAAAATTAAACTATGTTTTAATTCGGTCCAACACTTTTGATATCTTGTATACTCTTGCTTATTTGCTACTACTTATGCTTATGATGTGCATGTTAATATTTTTTGATCTATGCCAAAGGGGGAGGGTAAAGGGTTAAGTTAAGAAAAAAAAATTCAAATTTAAAACCCCTTTATAAAAAAAACATAAACTAAAAACTTTGGTATTTTATACTTTACTGTTTTACTTAGCCAGAAAGGGCTTTTGATTTTTCTAACTTTAACTCAGGTTGTCATTACATCAAAAAGGGAGAGATTGTTGGTGCAGTTTGCACTAATAGTCTAACCCTAGATTTTGATGTATGACAACAGGTTAAAGTTAGAGTGTTGTTATTTAACAAGTTGAGCTAAGTGTGTAAGATTAACTAACTTGACAGATCTAGAGGACCAGACACCAGGCTGAAGTCTAGATGTGCGATTCTAGCAGGAAGTCCAGTTGGGTCAGGGAAGACCAGACGATTGGCTGAAGTCCGGATGTGGGATTCTAGCAGGAAGACTTGGTGGGTCGGAGATCAGACGTCGAGGAGGTTACTCGACAAATGGTAAGTAAGGTAAGCACTGGAGGAGAGAGATCCAGTGAGGACGAGTTCCAATTGGAACTTAGGTGTTGATCTAGCTTAGATCCAACCTGGAAGTCTAAGCTGAGATCATACTAGACCCAGACTAGGTCTAAGTCATACTTATCATGCATTGATTATATATGCTAACTCCTTTATTGCAGGTATTTTGTACTAATGTATTTTGCAGGAGTTAAAGCAAACATCAGCTTTGAATGAACAGTACTCCATCTATGGAGGCGCCTCGGTGTGATGGAGGTGCCTTAGCATAGAGGCGCTGGAGGTGCCTCGGAATGTTGGGGGTGTCTTAGCGCTGGAGGTGCCTCGGATGGCTGGGGGAACCTTAGCGCTGGAGGCGCTGGGGGCGCCTCAGTGCTGGAGGCATTGGAGACGCCTCGGATAGCTGGAGGGGCCTCAATGCTGGAGGCACCTCGGATGGCTGGAGGCGCCTCAGCGCTGGAGGCACTGGAGGCGCCTCGGATGGCTAGAGGTGCCTCAGTGCTTGGATAAGCACTGTTGATGCATGGAGCTGATGGAGGCGCCCTGGACTACATGGAGACACCCCGGAGAGGATAAGATGTGGTTTTCTCGAATCCGATCAACCTCAATGGAGGCATCCCGGAGCGTTGGAGGCAACCCCAATGGACTATATTAGAGCATCTCGACCAGCAGCCAAAGTTAACACTTCTGAACGTTGTTTCTACTTCATACTGCTACACCAAGCTCTCCAACTGCTGTGCTACGACTCTGTTGTATCGAATTGACACCGGAACCACGTACTGCAACAGAATATTCACCAACGCACGAACTCATGTCTTATCTTCCGTGTTGGTAACGACTTTGTTAAATAATTTATTTCTGTATTTGCACAGTTAAGTGTAGGATTGTTACACTTCCCTCATATTGTAATCGATTGTTTTTCCAGAGGTTTTCCGGGAAAGGAATTTAATGGATTGCCCAATGATACGATTCGAAGGGTTGTGAGTCTTGGAGTAGGAGTCGACGAAAGCTCCGAACCAAGTAAAATCAACCGTGTGTTTGCTTGTCTTTTTATTCTATTTTTCGCTGCGCACTCGAATTTTTGAAAAAAATTAAAAATCGAAAAAGAAAGTTTTAAACACGTAATTCCCCCCCTCTCACGTGCACTCGATCATACAATTACAATGTGTAGAAGTTTCTTGGTAATTACTACAACTATTTTAATGTTTTGAGTTTAGAATTTAAAATTCAAGATTATAATATTTAGGATTCAGCCGTAATATATAGAAAATTATTCGGTATCTTCTATAATTTATAGAAATTATTCAATAATTGTTACATCATATAAAAACTATATGATAATTATTACAACGTATAAAACTATTTAATAATTCTTATAACGTGAAAAATTAATTATTTTACTAAAATTTTAAATTTCTAAATCATAAACTTTAAATATTATTATATTAAAATACTCTAAAACCCAACTTAATCAAAATTATTTTAAATTTATTAAAAACACTTAAAAATAATTGTAGGGGCTATTTGTAGCTTTTAAAAATTGTAACTTCGAAAATAAAATATTTTCGAGATAAAATATCTGATAGCATCATTTTTTTTTTAAAGAATGTCTTTTTTATGGTTTACTTAATTTGAGTGTCCTTTCTAATTTTTTACTCACGAATATAAATATAAATGATGAATATTTTAAAGATCGTCTATTTCTAATTGAATAAATCAAGAAAATACATATGAGTTATGAACTAGTATCATGAATAATTCAACCTTAATTATTTAGGAAACTCATAGGCTTATGCACTAAGCCCGGAGGCATTTTACCTAACTAATTAATTTGCATAAAAAGTTAGGAAGAATTAAAGTGAATCCAATGATAACTTACTGTTTAGGGAAGCTGTATGTATAATTTTGGAATATAGTAGGGCTTGAATAAAATTTTCTCTATTTCCTCTAGTAGTAGTAGTAGTAGACCGGCGGTTTACTAAAAGATTCCATGTAGACTTAATTTTCTTTATGCCTTGAAGGCGACGTTGCTACTGTGATCAGTTCGTTATCCTCCTCGCTCTGTTTCGCTCTCCCACTCCCAAAGATGCTTTCCGGCGGCAGCTCAGATCTCCCCGCTTCCCGCCTCCAAATCAAGATCCATGACGACGAGCTCTGCTCCAGGCTCCTCTCCAAGCACGACTCCGCCGGAAACCCTTCCTTCCGAGTTCTCTACTACGGCGTCGCCTCCGGGGCCGTCCCCTTCCTATGGGAGTCCCAGCCCGGAACCCCCAAGCACACCAGCTCCGCCGCCGCCCTCCCTCCCCTCACTCCTCCCCCTTCGTATTTCTACCGCACCGGGAGCAAGCCCGTCGATGAGAAGCCATCCAAGTCCCGATTCATCCACGCCATGCTCCCCAAGCTCAGCCTCCGCAAGGCCCACGTTTCTCCCTCCTCCTCCTCCTCCCTATCCTCCTCCGCCTCTTCCTCCTCGCATTCTTCCGCCGGACGCTCTAGCAATCCTAGGACGCCGCCCTATTTCTCGCACCAGGACTCCGACGACGAGTACGCTGCGCCGCCCTCCTCGAACCTGTGCTTCTCTATCCGCGGCCGCCGCCCCGACGTCCCGGTGAAGAATGCCTTGCTCGCGATGGTCAGCCGTGGATCTACCCGCGGCGGTGTCCACTAGAGTTGTGGTCTCAACCAAGCGCTTACCAGATTTGGGGGAAAAAGGCATCTCTTGGCTCTCATCTGCCAAAGAAGAGAAAATTGTGAGTGTAATAAAATCAGATTTTGATGGTCTGTGTTTCATAACTAGCTGTCTCGTCTCCTTCTGTGAAGTTTTCATCTTTGTCCTTGTCTCTGTTATCGCAATCTCGCTCGACTGTCTCTTTCATCACACTCTAGTTCCATGTAAGTTCATGATGACAAATGGAATTTGGTTTAGTGGAAGCTTCAAGGTCGAAACTTTTTTGTGCCCTACGAACTGGAAAGAAAAATATTATCTTCGAAGAACAAGGATACAAGAACATGAACCATCAAAAGAGGAAAAAGGACTCGAGATTCAAAGACAGATCCAAGAAACATGATGGGATGGCTGCAGCTTCCACCTAACATGGTTGATGTTCTATAATCTCTGTAGTGTCGCCATGTGAGCATGCAGGCGCAATTGTGGGGGCTATAAAGTAGTCCAGTCTTTGTGTCAAGTACAATATAATTTAACGGGAAAGCAACTTGTAAGATCTCATTATTTTACTTGCGAGTCAAAGTTTTACAGTCAATTTTTTATTCAAGTAAAAGAATCAGTTCTGCAGAGAAACCAAACGTTAGAACAAGTAGTCGAGAATCACTCAGAAAAAACCATGATTCAAGAGGATGAGTTTGATCCCACGTCAAATCATCGCACAGATAATACAACTCCCACGACAAGCATGTTAACTGATGCATTATATATCATCTAACATAGCCGATGAAACCGTAAAAATATCGGAATTACTCGATATCTAATTTAATTTTTTTCAAAGATATGGGACAATCACGAGAGAGAGAGGACCGCCGAGTGATGAATTTTATCTTTTGTAATAAAAATATCTATAATTTTAATTTTAATTACAATATATTATAAAATATTTTTCTCAAGTAAAATAAAAAAATTATAAAGTTGGATGTTGAGTGAGGAGTCACTCGTGCTCTTAAATTTTCTTGATAATCGATTTGTGAAATTGAGTCATTCATCTTCAGAAATAATTAGACCGAAGGTCTAAATACTTAAATTATTAAAAAAAAAATCTTTTAAATGAAATTTTTAACATGTCGAATGTGAGAAAAATTATCTGCAGTTCATACTTAAGCATATGGGTTTTGGAAGAACTTTTATTTCTTTCATACTCGAGCGGTTTAATGCTCTTAGGCAAAGACAGATTTTTGAAAATACGATCCTTAAAAGCTCTTTGTTACTTTTTGCAAAGTTGGAGATATGTTATGGTGAAGGATTTGGTTGACATCTCTATTCATTGAAGACGGTTCAGAAATTCTTCTTTGTCTTTTGGGAAACAGAACTCTGTTGGGCCTTATTAATGTCTGATCTAAATTGCATCATGTAATGGCCTTTTCTATGTTTTTCGAGAGGATTAGTATTTCATATCTATTTAGGGAATAAAGTTGAATCTAAAATTTTTAGTCTGCTTCGCATTGAAGAAAGTAATGAAGGAAAAGTTGGGTATGAATATATTATAGTTGCAGTGTACTTTTTCACTAGGAATTTAATTGTATTTAAGGAACCAAAATGACATGCCATGGATAGAATAGGTAGGGAGATCTGTAGTTTGTCAGTCATATGTACACTAATTGTGTTTCACAGATCGGTTCAGTTGTGATGCTATGGATGAATGTATACACTAACTTGTTATTTTCTGTATTCATTTCCTGTATCAGGTAATTTCATAAGAAAATATAAGAATTAAAATAAACAAAACTTTCTAGTTCATAGGTGTGACTCCATTGCCTGGATTTGTGAATTTGGGAGTAATAAGGAATTTGATTCCATTCTTCCTTACTGGATTGTCCTGGTTTTATGTGGTACAGAATTGAAACGGTCTCTCTATGCTTTGTTTTCACAATATGGAAGAATTTTGGATGTTGTGGCCTTGAAAACACAAAAGCGTAGAGGCCAGGCATGGACAGCTGCTAGTAATGCGGTATGACAAATGCAAAGATTCCCATTCTATGATAAACCAATGGTGAGTTTTTGGAAATTTATGTTGCTATTTTTGTTTCCAATGTAGGAATATATAATCTCTTAGATAAGAGAATACTTGGTGATATTATCACGTTGGTGATTTAATTGTGTACTAGTCTTGTTTGGTACTGTCATGTACATTTTAAAAATTAAGAATTGGGTTGACTGCTGAATCTATCAATTGTGGCAAAAGGCGAAACGCTCGCCCCCAGCGCCCCCCTGCTGAATCTATCAAGTACTTTATGTGTTGTAATAAATCTGTCACATACTTTGTGTTTTAATAAATCTTTCGGGAACTATTAAAATTAAAAAATTGAAATCCATCTAGGACGGTAAATGGGCTAAATGTTCATAAACAAATTTGATATTCATCTTGATAAAAGTTTATTTATGTTCGTTCAATGTACACAAGATCAATTAAACAAACAAGCTTGAACAACTCGTTAAACTAAACAAACAAGCTTGAACATATATGTGTTCAACTCATTAATGTTCGTGAATAATATTCGTGAACAACATTAGTGAACAATCATATTCATTAATAAAACTCTTATCAACATACTACATAAATAAAATAAAATAAATAAATAAGTTTGAATTATCAAGCTCAATAACTAATCAATTAAGTAAGAATTTCAAACAATCAAATAAACTTGAATTGAGAGCTCGATGATATCTAAACGAACCAAATTCATGTCAAACTTGAAGTGAGAGCTCGATAACATCCAAACGAACCAAACTCAAGCCAAACTTCAAACAAGCTCAAACTCATAAAAAATAAATCAAGTCAAACTTAAATAATTATTTCAAAAGTTTAATTCATTATAGACTCGGCTTGACTTGACTCGATTATCTTTTCAAACAAGTTTGAACATTCTAAAACTTAGTTCAATTTAATTTATTTACGGCCTTAAATCCATCAAAGTTCCATTATTTGATGGTATATCTACAACTGTTACATCATCTTATCCAATTCAGATACCAAATTACCTTTCTCACGTCACCTCCTTATTGCACACGGTACCTCTTCCTTACCATTCGGCTCTGTCTTCGACACCCCAACTCCGTCATTGTCACCTTGATAGTATTAGTCCCTCCTTGGAGCTCACACTTTGATCAACACCCCATCCCCACTGGCAACTCGTAGTTGGGCACCTTGCACACCTCTCTTGGCCACCCACAGGGCCAAGCAAGGCAGTGTCAATGTAGCCTCATGGATCTTCTTTGTCACCAGCTCCTTAATGAAAGCTTTTTGATTCCATACAAATAGTATCCTCTTTCATAAGCAATACCACAGCGACACTCTTCACCTCTACGTCTTGTAGTTGTCGTAGATTGAAGAAGCTGGAAGAATAACTGCATAATAAACCAAACTGTGCAAGAACTTGGAGCCTAAAATACGAACCGAGAAACCACTTGCAACCTTCATTAATCATTTTCCATGTGTTTCTTCTTCTTCCTTTTTGTCACACCTCCATGTTTAGGTTTTTTCTATCAAGGTTTCCTCTAGATCATACCACTCATTTCATCTAAATTGGGTCACACAACAGTAATATGAATGACCAAATCCTTTCATTAGAGTAGAATGCAACATTGGTAATGATTAATAGAGATTTCGTTGTAGAAAAAAACAGAGGATGATGGTATATGAGGAGTATGGACTCTTGAGAGGGAGGTTGCTCGCAGAAAGAGTGGTTAATTATGAGGGTTGCAGAAGAGGTAGTTGACAAGCTAGCCAAAAAATATCAGTTTGTTGTTAAATATTTTCCCCTTCAAGATCATTTTCTATTTCAAATTCATGTTTATTTATTCTTTAAATAAAAAATGTCAATGTTTGATTTTAATAGAGTAGAAGAGTTGGAAGCAAGCTGGCTGACAAGAACAACTATCGAAGAAGTGCTAAAAAGAGTTTGAAGCATGCTTTGAAGAAAGGATAAATTGATGATTAGATAAGTTTACTCATCTAATTAGTGATTTCTAAATAAAAAGAGTCTTCCAGGCTAATACTGATTGACAGATTTCTAAACGCGTGATAAATTCATTATGCTTTAACAAAGAATGTGATAAATTATTTAATTTTAAATGTTCGTGATGGATTTGTTAAAACAGCAAAGTACGTGATGTATTCAACAATTAGGCTTGAAGAATTTGATTCATAGATATTCACTAATGTATTTGGTGCAGAGAATACAATACGCAAAATCAAAATCTGATTGTGTTGCAAAAGAGGATGGAACATTTGTTCCAAGAGAAAAGAAGAAGAAGCAAGAGGAAAAAGGTAGACCCCATAACTTTGAATGTTCATAATTAAGGTTACGGGGAAATCTTTCTGATAGCATTATTAGTTTTGTGTCATGAACATAATATATCATATCATTCATTTTCATTAGCTGCTGAAAAGAAACGTCGAGCTGAGGAGGCACAACAATCTGCTCAAACTCTTGGAGGGATGTTTATTTTCACCACCACCACAATAACAACAAAAAAAACATAAAGGAAAAGCATGTACCTTAGGAATCTATTGTTAAGTTTTGTAATTCTTTTACTTGTTATATAGAAAAGAATCACCTTTCCTTCCGGGACAATGGTGCGATAATTAAATCCTTCAATGAAAATTTTCCTTTAATAAAAAACAGACCTAAGAATACTGATCATTTAAATAAACTTCCATTAATACTTCTCAATTTATCCTAGTGGCCGGTGGAAATTTTTTATAGGATCAGATCGATCATTCTAGGTCCGACGTTATTCGATCTGATTAATTATTATTATTATTTTTTATAAGAACAAAAGAAAACTATTATCCAGAAGTATGTGTGATGGATAAGCTTTATGTGAACATGAATACAATTATTCTTCATGATTTTGCATCCCATCATAGTCAAGTTGGATCTTCTTTCTTGCTTGATACAGAAACTTTTACTAGACAATTCTAGAAATCAGAGAAAAAAAGGAAACTGGTACAACCTAAATTATTCGATATATATTCACAAGAAGAAATGAATATAAAGACATGAACTGAAGTGTAAAGTTAATAAGCGTTGAAGACTGAAATATTAAAGTGATTTGATGGAAAGTCAAAGTTTAATCTGTCTTTCATATAGACAATAATATATTTCTATCACTTTGATGACCATATTTAATATTTCCATTAGGCATCCACATGAGTGAAAGTTGCTTTCCTGCTTCTTATTGCCACAGAGTTAACATGGCCCGTCGCTCTGTAATTATTGTCATGCACTTTGATCTCCTTTATGTTGATAATTAAAAGAAACATGTTTGAAACTCCATTTCTTTGAAATTTTTTAGTAAGGGAAAGGAGAGAAGAGATATGGATAGAGAGTATATTTCTTGTCTAGATGCCAATAAAGGACTACCTGCATTTTGATTTGCAAACAATTATTCTATCAATCAAATTAAACTGCTTTTTCATGTTCTATTTGCATTTTATTTCATCACCTAAGAATATCTGTTCTCTTCCTTATCAATTCCATTCTTGAACAAGGGAAATCCTCTTTTCCTCTCTTGTCTCTCTTTTCCCTCAGTGTTCTTTGTTACAAACTGGCATGCTCTAGAGGGATGTTCACATGGGTGGTTCACTTTCTAAACGATAGTTATCTTATTGTTGCAGTCTTCTCAAGTTCCCCGTCAAGCGAAGCCTGGTTCTCAGGAGCCTGCTGCTGCTCCAAACAACATCCTTTTGATCCAGAATTTGCCACGAGATCCTGTTCCAGCAGTAACCAGGTTTCACTGAAGTTCGTATGATCGAAGCCAAGCCTGGTATTGCCTTTCTAGAATTTTCTGATGACGTGCAGTCCTCCATCGCAATGCAAGCTCTCCAAGGTTTCAAGATCACTCCACAAAACCCCATGGCCATCACCTATGCAAAGAAATGACAGCAATGAGTATTCCGTCCTTACAAGGGAAGTCTATTGATGTCTAGGATCACAAGGGGTTTTGGGTCTTGTTGCAACATGTTTTACTCTTTAAGTATAGATTTGCTTCAGTGGATTGACGAAAGGGTATGAAATTTTCTTTACTGAGGTGTTAGATTAGCTCCTGATATGAAATTCTCTTTTACATCACGATGGACATTAGATCACAAACATACTTTTTAAAATGAGAAAATTCTGATAAACGATGGAGATGGTGGATATGTGAATCTTGGTGTCTTTTATCTGATTTAATGTTTTGGGTTATATAGTTTTACCTTGGAACCTAAGTCATGTTCTCTTCTGCCAAGATGTGACCATTAGGACGAGCAACATCAATTCTACATCACCTCTGTCAAACTCGTACTTCTCCAACTGTGATATCAGTGAGGTGATTCTATTCTGATCAACAGCAAAAGCATATTTGGTAAACTGTATGCTTCATTCTCTTGTACAGTGAAGAAGCTCAATCTCTTTTTCACGGGCAAGTAGAGGCCGGCCATGTCTCATTATCAGGCAGTGTCTTCCTCTGTGTGGCCATGCTCTTTCAGAAGCTCATTGCAGTTGAAACCTTTTCATTAATAAAAGCTGAAACTTGTTGCTAGATTGAAGGCCCACCTTCAGTGGTTCAGTGTCGTTACAAACAAAGAGAGTGTCGGCCTGATTAATTTTGGTTGAGTAAATCTAATGTGATGGTTCAATATTATCAAATAGTTTGAATATGTCAAATCAAAGAATTATTTCTAAATATGTGTTTGTTTTTTTGTAATTTAAATATTTAATTTTTTTTAATCAATTAATCTTATAAACTCGGTCCTATAAAATTTTTGATCGATTATTAGAATAAATAAAATAAATATGAAACATCATGAACTTTAGTAATGGCAAAAGATAAAACATTCGCCCCCAGAGCCCCGGCCAGTTCATCTCAGGACCAACACGGAAGAGGTAAATCATGGGGGCTAGTCTAGCTAGCCCGAACAGTGACTAGTACATAAGGGGGGCAGGAACCTGGCTACTAGTCAGGATTTAATCTCCAAATCTCATAATGACAATACCTCGTGCATTAGCCATCAACCCATTCTATAAGGACAACATCATAAACTTTAGTTGTGGCAAAAGGCGAAACGCTCGCCCCCAGCGCTCCCGCCAGTCCGTCCCAGGACCAACACGGAGGAGGTAAATCA
>JBBUKS010007274.1:0-12528 GCA_038050645.1 Hedychium gardnerianum | reverse complement strand
ATTCATTATGTTATTATGCCATGTTTAATTGATGAAACTAGATCCATGCTCATGTTCTTATTTTTCCTAATCGAATTTTATTTCGGATATCTAGAATTCATGCGACTTAGGATTTTCAAAGAACTAACAGAGTGGGCTTCCTTCCACAATCCAGCACGAGGACCAAAAACTATGCCCTCTTCAATTACATCAATACAAACCAAAGGGTGTCAGAGATTGGCAGCCTACTTTTGAGCTTGAGCTCTTGCAAAATTCAGAATTTCCCTAGCACCTGTCATCTGAATAGAACTTTGAGAGGTCATATCCTCAACATCCTCATCAATTTCTTTTTCCTCCTCGTCATTATAGATTGGCTCGCCTAATATTTTGATCTTGTCGTCCACGTCTTCCTTATAATAAAAAATTTCTTCCACCTCATAAACTTCAGTGTCCTTCTCATAAACTTCCTCTTCCTTCTCTGAGTTTGCCCGGTGATGGTGTTGAACCAAATTTCTTCTATTTTGATTTTCAAATACCGCCATCATTCTTTTAGTAAGTTGTTCCACAACCCTTTCTATCTGATCCATTTGATCCATCCATCCATCAATCATCTCTCGAACTCGTTGCTGTCTTCTCGGCGACATGAATTCACAAAAACGACTAGGCTTTGATACCAAACTGATGCAGCGGATAAATATCGAATTCGTTGATTCACACATGAATATCAGAAGCGACTCGATTAACTATTGGATTCGTTGATTCGCGCATGAATACCAAATTCAATATTACTACAACCTGTTGATTCAAAAGAAGAATATTAGGAAATAGGAAAACTCAACGTTTCAAGAAGGAGACGATGTCTAGAAATAGCAATTAATCAAAAACTATCCTTTACATCTATTAACAAGACACTTATATAGACTCTAGACCCTTAGACCCAAAGAAATAAAAGAAATCTTAATTTACAAACCTCAATTCCTATCTTGTAGAGAAAGGAAATAAATCTTACAAAAAAAAATACATAACAGAAAGAGATTTATCCAAAATATAACGCTTAATTAAACAAACTCTAACCCATAATTGACCGACATACCAAAAATACCCTAATTACCAAACTTGATAAAAATAATAAAAAAAATAATTAAAAATTAATTTCTCGATTAGCTCTTTTGCCTGCATCATTAAAATTGTTTTCTCGATTTGCTTTAATGTCTGCATCATAAAAATTATTTTCTCGATTTACTTTGTCGTCCTGCATCAGAAGGTGTACTTTATACTTTATGTTAATCGATTTGTGGTTAGGATAGGTAAATAATTAGATAGTAATGGATGTCTCATTTAGGAATGCAAAGTGGTACGAGACAACAAGATAAAAAATAATGATCTATCGGTTCGAGTTGTAGATAATGTTTAGATTATATGTTATTATTCTTATTGAGTATCATTTTTTAGTATTTGAGTTATTGTTGTATTATATTTGTAGATATGAGTTCGAGTGGAGCATAGTGATTTGCCGACACTCAAATTTTTTACTATATATAAAGTGGGTAACTTTGATCTTTTGACTCTTTATACATTTCCTTGTACATGAATAATCAAATAAATGAATTATATATGTTTGTATAATTATTTTCGAAAAAAGGATTAATATGATATTTAAAATAGTGAAATGGGTTTTAAAATAATTAAATGGTTGGAGGGTAAATAATTGATATTATTTCCTTTTTACATGTGGGTTCATATGGGGATTAAGATGGAAAGAGTTGTTTTAAAAATTAAATAGACATTTTGAATTACTCTTTCGTTGATATATGTCTTTATATTGCTTAATCTTCCATGCTCCTTGATACTTCATACTGTTGATACTTGTATCCTTTTATCCGAACCCTATGATGATAAATTAATAGACTTCATACGAAAATGTTAACTTGATTGATCATTCGATATGAAAATAGAACAATTATGATAAATGGATAAAATGGAATCCTAAAAGTGAAAACTTTGAGCCGAGTTTTATACCAGAGTACTAGACTGCCCACATGTTGTTATGGTAGGGTGGACGCCCGCGGTCTAGGGTACCTAACCACCCACATGTTATTGTGTTAGTGCGATCGCTCACAGTCAGTGTTTATTTAGTCTTCCATCGGTGATGACATTTTAGCTCGTACGTCAGATCATGTATTCGACATTACACTCTTACGATATTGGTTCCAGTGATTTATGTAGGATCAAACTCGATGCTAGAGGGGGAGGGGTGAATAACATTACGAATTTTAAGAACTAATAATTCAAGAAATAATAAATAATAGAGTAATAGCACAGCGACAATAAAAATTGATCTAACAGTTTATCAGTTAAATCAGAAATGTAAGTTGATCATAGTTAAATCATGGCAGAGAATAGACACACACAATAATAATAATAAAATAATTCTTATTTCTATATTTCTTCTAGGTGGAGAAATCTTACAGAAAAAATCTAAAAATTAAGAACAATATCAAAAAATAAGGACACACAACAAATATGAAATTCACTTTAGATGTTGTTGATCAGAAATGAGTCATGGGTCACAGTGTGTCGAAGTCGCAGCATAGTGATCACAAGAACACTAGAGCACAAGCACAGAGAATGAATTGGTGATTTCTAAGCTCTACCTCGAGGACCTTATATATCCCCTCTCTATTGCTGACATGGCACATCCCAGTCGACTAGAGCCTCCCCGGTCGCCTGAATCATGCTGACGTGGATGCAACATGTATCCGGTAGGTAACATTAATTAAACTACCCGTTTGACTGGAGTCCCTCCGGTCGCCTATAGAGGGGTCAAATATGATCTTGAATTGACTCGCTCGGGTTGCTGATAACTTCATCTCTCGGTTGCCTGAAAGCTTTATTGTCGGTTGTATGCTTTGATTACCTTGACCTAGTTATGGTCGCCTAGACCCTCTGACTTCACCTGCTGAGGGTTATGACCAGCCAGTCGCCCCGGACTCCTTCCGGTCATTTGAAACCGTCAGCTTCCTTGACTAGATTTTGACCCATCTAGTTTTGGTTGCCCAACCATAGCTCCCAGCCGTTTCCACCTGAACTTTGTTTGTTAAGCAATCAACTCTCAGCCAATTCCACACACTTGGACTTATTTGCCAAGTAATCATCTCCCAGCTGATTCCACATACTTGGACTTTGTTTGCCAAGCAATCAACTCCTAGCTGATTCCACACACTTGAACTTGTTTGCCAAGAAATCAACTTCCACCTGATTCCCAACCAGAACTTCATTACCTAGCTTTACTCGCTAGGAATTTTTAAGTACCTAGCTTCACTCACTAGGACTTTTTCTCTTGTCAAGAAACCTGCTCCTGCATACTTGACAATGATCCATTATATCTCAATAAATCTAATTTTAACTTTAGTCATACATCAAAATCTTGGATTAAAAGTTGTGCTCCCAGCACCAACAATCTCTCCTTTTTTGATAGTATGAAAACTAAGTTAATTTTAGTAAAATAATATTTAAGAAATGATTGAGATTTATATTCAATGTATAAAAAAGAAAATAAGATTAGGTGCCATCTTACATGAATATATAAATTTTAAATTTTAACTCCCCTTTAATTATAACTCCCCTTTAATTTAATTTCTCACTCTCCCCTTGAATTTAATTTCTCTCCCATTTTTTCATATATAAAAAATGGGTTAAATTGTAAAAAGGGATGGAAAAAAATATCAATCAAATAAGACAAATGGGATAATTATATGATTAAGTCATAAATAATATGTAAGAATTAAGACATATAATAGAGCAAACAACCATAAGTCAAAGATAAAGACAAATATCATCGAAAATAGAGTCAAACCAAGCTAAAAATAGTAATAAGTCAAATAAGACAAGTAGTAGTTAAGCATAGATATATATAATGTAACCCCAAATTAGAAGCTAATCTATCTTACACAGGCCAAGTCTCTTTCTAAGTGTGCTAAATTTGGCTTATATAAGGGATTTTGTGAATATGTCTACTATGTTAGACTTGGATTATGGAAGTACCCAGGGTAGTTTTGATGTGATCAATCGAGTTAAGTTAGATCTTGTGTTGTTTTGATGTCTTGTGTCTAAGTGTGCAGAAACTTAGGAACACGAGAAGTCGAGCGGAAGATGCAGCTAGTGAGAAGGATGACACAAGAATCGAGTCGACGGGATCAGTGCATCTGAGGGACGAGGAGTTGCGGAAGAGTACACCAGTGGAGCGAGAAGGATGTGATCCGAGGGATGCGAGACGAGAAGGACGCGACTCGAGGGACGAGAAGCTGGGGAGGAAGTCTACTCGAGAAGGTCGAAGTCGAGTTCGAGTGAGCTCAACTCCAGATGACTAGAAAGAATGGTCAACAGCTGAAGTTGACCATTCGAGGCACCCCCATTGAATGGAGGCGCCTCAGGTGCCAAATCAATGGAGGCGCCTCAAGCGCCAAATTAATGGAGGCGCCTCAAGCGCCAAATCAATAGAGGCACCCTTATTGAATGGAGGCACCTCAAGCGCCAAGTTAATGGAGGCACCCCCATTTAATGGAAACACCTCAAGCACCAAGACAATGTAGGCGCCCTCATTGAATGGAGGCGCCTCAAGCGCCCAGAAGGCCGTTGCGGAGATGAAGCCAAGTTAGCTGACTCCAGGTGCCCCCAACCCTTGGAGGAACCCCCATTACTCTCAGATCAGTAGACCGTTGCTGAGTGGATGAGTTTCGCCCTGATGGAGGTGCCTAGAGTCAATGGAGGCACCTCGAATAGTGCCACATTAGCATAATGGTCATTTCGATCAGAATGCTATAAATAGAGGCCCCATCCTCTATTCTAGTAGAACACACTCTCTTTAACTGCTCTAATTTTCTACTATCTTGTATGTTCAACTCTGTAAGAGGTTTCTCCACCTCCGACGCTTGCTCAAAGACGGAGTTTTTCTAGTGGAGCTTTTTACTTGCCTTGGATTAACAACCACCTAGGTTGTAACCAAGTAAATTCGGAGTCCCTCTTATTTTATATGTTTTTTGTTATTTAACTAGTGTGTGTCCTTGCTAAGTTTGTAGCAAGAGAAAGTTCTAATTTTTATTATAGGGCTATTCACCCCCTCTAGCCGGTCTACCCGATCTAGCAATTGGTATCATAGCCCAACCGCTTTAGAAGGATTGACCGCCAACTAAAGCAACAAGAAGATGGCCGGACCAAGTATTCACCCACCGAAGTTCGAGGGGGGAATTCATGCTCTTGAAGTGTCATATGGAGGTATTCTTTAAGACTGATTTTGATATATTGTTAATTATGCAATATGGTTTTGAAGCACCGAAAGATGAAAACGGAGATGAGAAGGAAGAACAGTTATGGAACAAAAATCAGTAGACCGAGTTCATGGCGAACGACAAAGTCGAGTTTCATCTTCTGAGTGTCCTACCACCTCAGGAAGTCAATCAAATCGGCACCTACAATTCCTCCAAAGAACTATGGGAGAAGTTCCTAGAGCTCCATGAAGGAACCTCAGAAGCCAAGCTAGTAGGGCGAGACCTACTCCGAAATCAACTAATGAATCTTTGAATGGAAAAGGGAGAAAAGGTGGCTCAACTATATGCAAAACTCAAAGAGCTAATAACTGGACTCACTAACCTCGGAGAAATGGTAACGAATCAGAATTCGCTAAGGTACGCTTTAAATGCATTTTCGAGAACACCAGAATAGACGTCAATAATAGACTCCTACAATATCTTTAAAGACCTCGAGGTAAGTACTTTAGAGAGTTTATTTTCTACTTTGGAATTACATGAGTCTCGATGTATAGGACAAAAAGAAAAAGGAGTCAAATCAGAACTTAGCCCTAAAAGCCAAGAAGATTGAATTGGATTCAGAATCTTCCCTTGACGACGAAGAAGAAGCGTATATGGTAAGAAAATTCAATAAATTTTTTAAATCCAACAACTTTGGTAAGACACGGGCTAAGAAGCTTCTACGAGGAAGAAGGAAAGTCAGATGCTACAATGGCGATGAAGAAGGGCATATTAAGGATAACTACCCCAAATTGAAGGAGAAAGAAAATCAAAAAGGTTCAAGAAAAGTCAAGTAGAAGAATATCAAAGCAACGTGGAGCGACTCATCTTCAGAAGAGTCTGAAACAGAAGAATACACCGGACTAACATTGATGGCTAACCACCTACCAGAAGACGATGAAGCCACTTCAAATGAGAGCATCGATGATGGGGGAGCCTCGAACTATGAGTTCAACACGGTAAGTGAGGTATGTAAACTCCCCTCCAATAAACTTTATGATGCTATTAAGATGTTAAGTAGATCACTATACAAAATAAAGACCAAATATATCAATATAAAAAAGGACCTTGCATGCTTACTAGAAAATTGTGATAAAATCAAGGATGAAAATGCTAAATTAAAAGAATTAGTGGAAACTCAAAAACAAAAGTTATAATTTTTTTCTAGAAATTCAAATTCAATTTTGAATACTTTTGCTACAAATGTTAGATACAATATTGGCTTAAATTGGTATATTAGAAATCATAGGGGTCAAATTATAAAAATTACAAAATATGTAATTCCTAGAAAATATACCAGATCAATTCCGTAGGTAGAAATTTATTTTAGATTTCAAAATATGTTCTAGCTTATTAAATTATCATTATATGCACGTTAGGAAGTAAAATTTCTTTGATTTATTAACATTATTTTTGCAAAATAGTTTTCATAAACTTTCTGGTCAATTTTATTCGGTTTTAAATTTTTGTGTTATAAACAATCATGTTTTCTATTGGCAGAAATTCTTTCAAAAATTTTCGACCGTTACATGATTTTTTAAACAAAAATCAAAATTTTAAAGTTTAAAATTTTTGGAAATTGATTTTTGGAAATTTTATTTTTTAAACAGATAACCATTATATTTTGAATACTTAGAAAAAATTTCAAGGTTTTTCGACATTAAATTATATTTCTAAGTATTTTTACTTGAAAATATCTATTTCTATAAAGAAAAATATTTTCTCCCTATAGGGAAAATAGTTTTTCTCGTGATTTTTAAAAAAAATTAGATTGGTTATTTTTTACATTGAAAATAATTTTCAATACTCTTCTAAAGTTAAAAATAGTTTTCAAATTATTTTTGGAAAATCTGAAAATTAACTATTCAAAATGATTTTCTTAGAAAAATAATTGTGATAAAAATATACAAATTTCTATCTTGTGTATGCATCCTCAATTAAATATTTTTCCATTTTTTTTCAGTTATTTAACATTTTCCCCATATTTTTTTGATATGATCAAAGTAGGAGAAATTATAGGGGTTAAATTAAGGGGGAGATTGCAAAACTATTGCTTGTACCAAATTTGCGAAATCCATGTTATGATTTTAATTTTGCTTAACTTATTGTTTATTTACCCTAACTTTAACTCGGGTTGATCCACATCAAAAAGGAGGAGATTGTAAGTACCCCATGGTAGTTTTGATGTGATCAATCGAGTTAAGTTAGGTCCTGTGTTATTTTGATGTCTTGTGTCTAAGTGTGAAGGAACTTAGGAATATGAGAAGTAGAGAAGAAGACACAGTGAGCGAGAAGGATGACACGAGAAACGAGTTGACAAAATCGATGCATCTGAGGGACGAGGAGTTGCGGAAGAGTACACCGGTGGAGTAAGAAGAACGTGGTCCGAAGGATACGAGGCGAGAAGACACGATTCGAGGGACGAAAACCCAGAGAGGAAGTCTGCTCGAGAAGGTCAGAGTTGGGTTCGGGTGAGCTCAACTTTGGATGATCAGATAATCACCCAAATGAGCGGAAGAAAGAATGGTCAATAGCTGAAGTTGACCATTCGAGGCGCCCCTATTGAATGGAGGCGCCTCAAGCGTCAAATCAATGGAGGCGCCCCCATTGAATGGAGGCGCCTCAAGCGCCAAGTCAATGGAGGTGCCCTCATTGAATGGAGGCACCCTCATTGAATGGAGGCACCCTCATTAAATGGAGGCGCCTCAAGCGCTCAGAAGGCCATAGCGGAGCTGAAACCAAGTCAGCTGACTCCAGGTGCCCCCAATCCTTGGAGGCGCCCCCATTGCTACCAGATCAACAAACCATTGCTGAGTGGATGAGTTTCGCCCTGATGGAGGTGCCCCGAATAGTGTCACATCAGCATAACGATCATTTAGACCAGAATGCTATAAATAGAGGCTCCGTCCTCTATTATAGTAGAACACATTCACTTTAATTGCTCTAATTTTCTACAATCTTGTACGTTCAACTCTGTAATAGGTTTCTCCACCTCCGACGCTTGCTAGAAGAAGGAGTTTTTCTAGTGGAGCTATTTACTTGCCTTGGATTAACAACCACCTAGGTTGTAACCAAGTAAATTCGGAGTCCCTCTTATTTTATATGTTTTTTGTTATTTAACTAGTGTGTGTCCTTGCTAAGTTTGTAGCAAGAAAAAGTTCTAATTTTTATTGTAGGGCTATTCACGCCTCTCTAGCCGGTCTACCTAATCCAACAGATTCAACATATTTGACTTCAATGTCACCATTTGATATGTGTTCTCTAACAAAGTGATGTTTGATTTTAGAATAATGTATCAAATTTTTAGTTAGATTAATAGAACTTATGTTATCTATTATAACTTGGACTTTTTTGTAGTCAAGTCCATAATCTTTAAGCATGTTCATCATCCATAATAATTGAGCTACACATCCACCCATAGCAACATACTCGGTTTCCATAGTGGATAAGACTACATAATGTTGTTTTCTACTACTCCAACTGATTAGGGGCTGACCTAGAAATTGACAACTTCCACTAGTGTTTTTTCTATCTAACTTGCACCCTATATAGTCTAAATAAGTAAAACCTACTAAGTCAAAATTGCTCGTTCTTGGATACCACAGTCCTACATTTTGAGTTCCTTTTAGGTACCTTAAAATTCTTTTAACTGCTTCTAGATGTGACTCTTTAGCACACGATTGAAATCTTGCACACATACCCACTGAAAAAATAATATCAGGTCGACTAGCAGTTAGGTACAAGAGTCCACCTATTGCACTTCTATAGTACTTGACATCTACTCTTTTTTTCACTTGGGTCATTATCTAATTTTGCATTTAAGGCTATTGGAGTTGTTAGATCTTTAGAGTTTTCCATTCCGAATTTTTTAACTAGATCTTTAGCATACTTAGTTTCATAAACATAAATGTCTCCTCTAGTTTGTTTAACTTGTATCCCTAGAAAGTAGTTGAGTTCACCTACTAGGTTCATCTGAAATTCACTTTCCATAGTGATCTTAAAATCTTTTATAAATGAACTATTTGTCAACCCAAAAAAAAAATATCATCTACATATACTTGAGCGATAAAAATATCTTTAGCATGAGTTTTGATAAATAGAGTTGGGTCAACTTTCCCTTGCCTAAATTCCTTAGAAATTAAGTAAGTATATAGTCTTTTATACTAAGCTCTAGCGGCCTATTTTAGTCCATAAGGTGCTCTTTTAAGTCTTAGTACATGACTCTGGTTATCTAGATTTTAAAATCCTGGTGGTTGAGTGACATAAACCTCTTCCTTGATGACTCCATTTGAAATAATGTAAAACCTTTATGAGCAGCAATGGCTAATAGCATCCTGATTGATTCTAGTCTTACTACCAGGGCATACGTTTCATCATAGTCTAATCCTTCTACTTAACTAAACCCTTGAGCTACAAGATGGGCTTTCTTCCTAATAATTTCACATTTCTCATTTATTGTGTTCCTAAACACCCATCGTGTTCCTACGACAATTTTATTACTTGGTTTAGGTACTAAGTCCCACACTTGGTTTCAATCAAATTGGGCTAACTCCTCTTCCATAGCTATGATCTAATCTAGCTCAAGTAAAGCCTCATCTATGTTCTTGGGTTCTATTTTGGATAGTAGGGGTATTTGACTTGAATTTTGGAGAGTAGACCTAGTTCGGACTCCTAGGTTCGAGTCTCCTATAATTTGTTTAACTGGATGATTAATGTTGATCCTAGTTGTCCTTATAGTTTGATCCTTATTTCGAGTTTGATCTTCATCTGACTCATATCTAATTTCTCTAGAGATATTATTATCAATTTCTAGCTGAATGGGTTGGTTGGTTTTGGTTGAGTCTTCTTCATTAAAGGTTACATTAGAGGTTTCTTCAATTTTAAGGGTTTTCTTGTTATAGATTATGTATCCTCTACTATTTGTTACATACCTACAAAGATTCCTTTGTAAATTTTGGTAGATTATCTTTTGTATTTAAAATATAAGCTTTACATCCAAAAATTTTAAAGTATTTAATTGAGGGTATTTTATAAAAAAAAATAGTTCATATGGTGTTATTTGTTAGGTTTATTAATATGAATTCGATTTTGAACATAACAAGTTGTGTTAATTGCTTCTGTCCAAAAATAACTAGTTAAATTAAACTTATGTAACAATGTCCTAGTTGCTTCTATTATGGTTCGATTTCTTTCAACTAGGTCATTTTGTTGTGGTGTTTTAGGACATGAAAATTCATATTTATAACCATTATCTAGACAAAATTTTGAAAACAAGTGATTGTTAAATTCTCCTCCGTGATCACCTCTAATTTTCTTGATTTTAGTATTCATTTTATTTTCTGTTTGTTTAATGAATTGAGTCAGTTTATTTTATGTTTCAAAATATAGGTCCAAGTAAATTTTCAGAATTCATCAATAATTACTAAACAGTATTGACTTCCATTTAGTGATTTAACTTTGTGACTCTCAAATAAATCCATATGAATATTTTTCTAGAATATGAGTTGTTTGATTTGAATTGGTTGATTTATAGTTTGATCTAGTTTGTTTCCTCTTTTTACATGCATCACAATTTAGGCCGTCTAATTTGGATACTGTTGGCAGACCTCTTATTAACTCATTTCTAGATGTTGCCAATCAAAAATGAAGCACAGGTTACAACATGTTGAAGTCACGGCATAGAGATCATAAGAGTACAAGCACGGAGCAAGATATCAAATGAATGAGTGAATGGATAATTTTCAAGCTCTGCCTCGAGGCCTTATATAGCCCCTCTTTGTTGCTGACGTAGGACATCCCGGTCGACTGGAGCCTCCCTGGTCGTCTGAATCATGCTGACATGGCAGCAACGTCTATCCAGTAGATAACATTAATTGAACTACCCGGTCGAGTAGAAGCCCTCTGGTTGCCTGTAGAGGAGTCAAATCTGATCTTGACCATACTCGCTCGAGTTGCTGATAACTTCATCTCCCGGTCGCCTGTAGAGGAGTCAAATCTGATCTTGACCCTACTCGCTCGAGTTGCTGATAACTTTATCTCTCGGTCGCCTGAAAGCTTCTCTAGTTGCCCGCACACTTTGATCGCCCAGACCGGATATGGTCGGTTGGATCCTCCAACTTCACCTGCTGAGGGTTATCACCAGCCAGTTGCCCCGGACTCCTTCCGGTCGTCTGAAATCGTCGAACTTTGCTTCCCTACAGTTATTACATGTAATGAATAGGATATAGTATTTAAAGGTACTCACACTTACTTGAGTAGATTTTGACCCATCTAGTTAAGGTTGTCAAGCCACAGCTCCTAGCTGCTTCCACTTGGACTTAGTTTGCCAAGCAATCAACTTCCAGTTGATTCCACACACTTGGTCTTATTTGCCAAGCAATCAGCTCCTAGTTGATTCTATACACTTGAACTTGTTTGTCAAGCAATTAGCTCCCAACTAATTATACTCACTTGGTCATATTTGCCAAGCAATCAACTTCAAGTTGATTCCACACACTTGGACTTGTTTGCTTGGTTCTCAACCAAAACTTAGCTTCTGTTTGATTCCCAATCAGGACTTGATCACCTAGCTTCATTCGCTATGACTTTCACTTTCTAGCTTCATTCGCTAGGATTTTTTCAGTGTCTAGCTTTACTCGCTAGGATTTTTCCTCTATTTAAGAAACCTATACCTGCATACTTGATAATAGTCTGTTATATCTTAACAAACTGAACTTTAACCTTAGTCATACATCAAAACCTTGAGTTAAATGTTGTGCTCCCAGCACCAACAGTTTGTATATGTACGCTTTTCTTGAAAAAACCTGAACTGGAAGCAAGACTGCGGAAGCAGACAAACATAAACCAGACGCAGCCAGACCAAGTGAACTGGAATGCACTCCAAGCGCTTGGATCTATTCCAAGCGACTGGAGTTCCAGGTGCCCGGAAAGGGTTCCAGGTGCCCAGACCAAGATATGACCAAGTCAGATAGAGCTTCATCTAGAATGTGTCACATCAGCAATCCAAGTTCTCGGAAGGGTTCAAGGTGCCCAGAGATGGATAAAACTATAATGGGATCGGAATAGGTGAGGTCGACATCCAATTGCCCGGGGCTTGTCCAGGTGCTCGGAGAGTCCTATAAAATACCTTCGAGTGAGGCTTTAGAGAATATTAATTCTCTATGACTAAGTTGAAAGGCGACTTAAAAGGAAGGGTTCAACCAAGCATGGGCAAAGTCATCCACTTGGAAATCTAGCTAGAGCA